>BRZM01000499.1:154526-168690 GCA_033238685.1 Lates japonicus | reverse complement strand
TTAAAAGCAGTGTGATATAAAGACAAAACAGACGGCAGCACTCAAAACAATTAACAGCTGAGTGTTGGTGTTAGTGTGCCTGTAAACAACTGTACGAAAAAAATATCAACATGAATAAAATGATAGATGGTTGAATCAGTTCATAAGTAAAGTTAAACTTTGTTTACATGAAGTAGCAAATTTCACACAAAGAAAAATTCACAAGTTTAAATTTAAAAAGAAAAGAAATCAAAGACCCATCTGTGACTCAGTTAACTCAGAAAAGATGCTGAGTTAACTTCATCTGCCTCTGGGACTGAGCTGCTACCTGTCGGCTAATTAAGACGCCGCCTCATTTCTGCCTCATTAGCGGTAATTTCCCTCCCCCTCCCTCCTTTGTTTGTTACCCATTCTCTCTCCTTCCTCCATCTCAGTCCCCCTCACCGCTCCCCCCAAATAAAAACCCACCTCCTCCACTTGTTTGTTTTCCTTGTTCCACTGTATCTGCTGTGGTGGAGAAATTAAATTTGATAAACGAGTCGATCTTCAAATATTAATTATGTATTAATTACATTCGCAAGGCAAAACAAACCTTGCTTAATGATTTATGAGGATCAGTCCCACTTTACTCCTGATTTCATTGTCCAATGAGAATCAGGAGAGAGGAGGGAAATGGAAGGGCTGGCAAATTAAAACAATGAAACAAAATGTGATTAGAGTGAGCGAGAGATTGTGACTCAGTGTGTGTGTGTGCATGTGTGTGTGTTTTCAAGCTAAAAGTGTTTGATGACTACATTCAGGCCATAGAGGAGCCTCCTCAAAATCAACAAAGGAATTTAAAAGAAGGAAAATCTTCGATGTGAAGGAAAAAAAGAAGAGTGACCAAAAAAAACAAAAAACATTTGAGGTTAAATTTGCCACCACTTTCTGCTCATTTTGACCTTTGACCTGCGTGCCCTATTGTCTTGAGTTACAGCCCAATGACCCGAGACCCTGCTATGACCTTGGCCTCTCAAGAATATGAACAGATTCTCTATTTTCTTAATTTGTACTTTGCTCTCTATTTATTTATAAAAAACAGATTTTTAACCAAAACTGCGATTTGAGCTAACGCGATTTAGCAAACTGCAAAGGCTACGATCATTTTTACAACTCCTGACTCTGACCCAATGGTTAGTCAGACGTGTAAAAGTAAGACCAAAATATCAGCATAATTATCTCCACGTATACTTTCAAAAATTATATCACAAATCAAATACCAATCACAATATCTGTCGGAAAAATCACAATGAGACATTTTCCCGAAATTGTTCAGCCCTAAACATTTTGCATCATAAATAATCTCACAGTCATGGTTCTTTTTCTATAATAAACATATAGGAGGTTCCACACACACACACACACACACACTACTTGTGAACTGATGCTCATTTACTTACAGTCTCTCTCTCTCTCTCTCTCTCTCTCTCTCTCTCTCTGTCTCTCTCTCTTTTACCAACACTTATCACCTGTTCCCCTGATAGTTGGCTGTCTCTTGGGTAACCTCCCACCTCTGTACACACACACACACACACACACACACACTCTCTGAGCCTCCCAAATCTAATAAATATTTCAAAGGCGGAAACTTTAGTAAACAAAGGTGTGTGTCTGCGTGTGTGTGTTGAGTGCTCACGTAAGTGTGTTGTATTGGAGTTTCTGAGGGATGCTGAGAAGAGGTGTCATATTTGCCTTCTACCCTTCTCTCCCTCTCTCCTCTCTGAATCTCGACCTTCTTGTTGTGCTGTTTTAACCAAACAAACACTGACCACTGCTGTGTCCTGTGTCGAGGAGGAGGTGGAGGAGGATGAGGAGGAGGGAGGAGGAGGGAGGCCTGACCCACAAACCACAGCCTGCAGCATTCAGGAACACACAGATACAATATTAGTGTGTGAGTGTGTGAATGTATGGCAGTGTGTGTGTGTGTGTGTGTGTGTGTGTGTGTGTGTTCTGCATATTTATGTGGGAAGTTCAACCTAAATGAGCCACTTGGGTTTAATGCAGTTTTGTTTTAATTTTGGACTGAGATCCTGAATGTGCTCACAACGATATGTTGTGTTAAAGTTCCCCTCCAGACACATTTTAAAGTGTGTAGAAATATTCCATAAAAAACACACATGGAAACACATCTACACCTACATCCTGGATCCATGAATACGCCGACACCGTGTTAGCGATTGTGCTAATGCAAACTCTCGCTCTTTGTACTCACAAGTCCACTCTGTGCTTGAGGTTTCAGGTTTAAGCTGACGGGATCGGTTCTTCGTTAAACCTAAACCACGATCTTTTCCTAAACCTGACCAAACTGAGAATGTTCCACAACCATAACCATGTGTTCTATTATTGTAACCATGACAACGCTTAATGCCGGTACACGTCTATGGGTCTTATGTGAGGTTAGGGAAAAACTTAATGAATTATCACAAGAACAAAAAACCCTCTCTCCCTCTGACTGTTTATCTCCCTTCAGCAGAATTTTTTGATTTATTAACAGCTCATTGACACGCGTGACTCTAATGACTTGGTTTTCCTTTTCAACTGAAGACCTGATTGCTTTTTAGAAAGTGAGAAACAGATGAGCACATACAGTATTAATGGATACTAACATCTATAAATACATTATAACCAAACAGAAATGATGAACGCCAGAATAAGGGAATATTTACACCCTGGCTACACAAAACCTGGTCTTATTTTGGGGTCTATAAAGTCTTTATTAGCCATTAAAAAAACAAGAAATTAGCGCTTGCAGTATAACTCTTTATAATAGATACTTTATTAGAAGATACAACTGCTATAGACAGGTATGAAGAAAATGTCATTATGTAAAACCAAAGTTAAAAAACAACAACAGTGTATGTGTTTTGATTTTGTGTCTAAATTCATGTTTATGTATTTCCTCTTCTGTTTGTGCATATGAGCCCATATGTTCCTCTGTCTGTGTGTGTGTGTGTGTGTGTGTGTGTGTGTAACACAACACTGTCACACACTTGTGTGACACAAGAAACCCCAACTCCCCACAGCAGAGGCAGAAATTATCATACTCACCCACTCCAAGTAAATAAAACATTAAAGACTCACAAATTTGGAGAGTGGGAAAAATTTAAAGTGCTTAATACTTAATTCACACTTTACAGTATGTTCTGCCGTATCAATATGTAATGAGGACTAACTGCCAGTCCGCTAATCCAGTTTCACTCTTCTATAGTGGAGATATGAAGCGTGACAACTTATTGTCCTGATCATTTTCTTTTTTTTCTCATACAGTTTTCAAACCTGTCATCAAGCACAGAAGTCAGTTAAACACATGGGAAACACAGGAGCTGATTCCAGCTCAACACAATAAAATGAAATGACAACAGAGCGACGATGCTGCTTCAGGATTACCAAAGGTCTCGTTACTCCAGGAGTTTTATTGATAAAGAGAGTGAAACTGCATGTGACAGCATGTTATTCAGACGTAAATGTAATACTCTCTGTTGATATATTTATTTACAGTAGGCGTCAATGTCCTGTTTAGAAGTGTAAATAACTGACAGGGTGAAAAACAGAAAAATGTATCTCTCAAACCCAAATAGTTCCACTCAATGCATCAAAAAGAAACTGAGGATATATTATTCTGAATTTAGATTCTACTTCAAGAACAATATGTATCATCATTTTTAGGAACGTTAAATCACGGCTGCAGTGACAGAGGAAATGCACAAAAAGACAAAGTTTCAGTGGTATGGTTATGTAGGTTGGTGTTTGTGTGTGTGTGTGTGTGTGTGTGTGTGTGTGCAGGGGGTCAGCTAAGTAGGTGGGTAACAGCAGTGAGAGCAGGAATTGTGAAACAGTAGCCGACCCTGAGCCGCTGACAGGGGCCCACACAGGATGAGAGAGAGAGAGAGAGAGAGAGAAGGAGGGTGAGGTCTGGGGTGGAGACCTGGGGGTGGGGTGGGGTGGGGTGGGGGGTGTAAGCGGGCTATGAGACTTGAGAAAAGCCTGGGGGTAAATGCTGAGAGAGAGGGTGAAGAGACACTGTAGGGTGGCTGAAAAACGTTACTTTTGTCCTGACTGGATATTCTCTTAATTCTCCTCATTTAGTGATTGTGGTTACATTTAATGGTTGAAGATCACAAGTCCTCCAACCTACACTACTACACAGATAATCACCTGTAGCTATGAGAGCTGGACCTCTGTCATTTTTTCCCTCTAAGGCTGATGTTTCACATTATATGTGTGTGTTGTTTTGTGTTGACATCTTTATAAATCCCTCTGACCACGCGTCAGTTGAACTGGTCTGTTCACAACCTGTGGGACAGCAGCACCTCTGAGTGACATTTTGTATCAGCTAGACTTTATCAGGCTAGCTAGCTAGCTAATTAACTAGCATTAGCTATTGCTAGCATAACATTAGATTGCATGAATAAATAATACAACCTGCTCTGTGCTCTTTTCCCATAACTGTAGTGAGGAACAAGAAAGAAAGAGAGGAGAGAAACTTCCAAACCCCAGGAAACAGTTCCCAATATTAATTTCACAGCAACAGGATTTAATGGGCCAGTGTATGAGGAAAATAATCATATTGATGTAGATGAGTAATCATAGGCAGTCAGATTATACTGTAGTAACGTATTTTATTCACTTGTTTATGTTAGAAAATTGTTAAGATTAAAAATAAAAGTTGATTTGATGTTTGTAGGTTACACTGTGATTCACATGCATTAAAAAGTGCTGAAAAATTACATCTGAAACCCACATTTTCCTGTGAAAAAGTGAAAAACTACAAATGTACAGCTATAAAATAAACCTGCTCTACTTGTGCTTCTGGAAAATTTAGCCCCGGCTACAGCCGTGTAGGTAATTCAGTAAAATCTAACTATGGCGCCTAACAAGCTGCTTGCACAGACAACTATGTGGTAGATTTATTTATTTTTTTGGGAGGACAATGAAAAAGAGGCCCTGCACCACACACAAACTGTCCCCCCTCCATACTTTTGTTGTGGTATAAAACATAATTCAACTTCCTGTTTTAGCGTTGAACAAATGTGGTTGGTTTAAGCCGTTTGAGCAAACCGTCCTGTCACTTTTCTGGACAATGCCCAACATACTGTATACTCAGGTGTGAATGACACATCGTGGATACGAGGTGTCAGTGATGGACTATGATTTTTATCTTTTTGTCTCCTAACAGCCAATATAGTTTACCCCCAAAACCTGTCTGTCTTTCAGTTTTCCACTGAACTCATATTAATTTATCTTTCACTTTATTGTTCCAGTAGAGTTATGATTAACACAAACACAACACAAACACTGTCAGGGATGGATGGTACACAGGTGCAAGATCAGAAGGTGAATATAATATGCTCTGGTGATCAATAAAACCAATGATGTTAGAGAAACAGGTTCAAATGTTAAGGTGAATCATACAGTGGAGTATCGTGAAGTTGAAATAAATTCATGTGCCTATAAAAACTTTTTCTGTAAACAACACCAAACAAGAAATGGTAAGACATCACATCCCAACCTGATAACTCGTCATTACTTTTAAATGGTAAATGGCAAATTAATAATTGATTAACGAAAAAAAACAAAAAACATTCATAGTTTAATTCATTGTCAAATAACAGTGGGAGTCTTAATCATGCTTGCATGAGTGATGTGCAGGAATCCCCTCACTGAAAGATAAAGAATTAATCCAAGACAGTAAAACAGAAATGAGTTCACGCCCAGAGAGTGAACTGAACTGAAGTTGTTTGTCATTATTTTCTAAAATGACCCTGATGAGGTTTTTGTGATCTGACGTCTCTATTAGCAGGACGTCATCATTTATCAGTGTCTCATCAGTGTGTCCTTTTCTGGTGAGGACAGTATCTGACATGCACATAAACTCTTCCTGGAGAATTTACAAAACCACCACCACACCAAGTGTTTGAAATCAATCAGACTATGAAGACATTAACTGTAGTTCAATGCCTGAAGAGGGCAAACACACAGAATACACACTTTACAGTATATATACATATATATATATATGTGTTTTGTGTAAAACAATATTTGTGGTGAGGGCTGAAAGTGGTGGTGAGACAGCATAGTAGTGGTGGGGGTGGGGGGGCTGCACCGAGGATAATGGGAGCAATGGGAGCAGCCCAGGCAGCATATGGCCAGGCTGGGCTGCCTGCTGGTGCACCAGCTGTGGAACTGGTGGCCGAGATCACACAGCCACTAAAGAACCCATCATCCCTCCCTCCCTCCCTCCCTCCCTCCCTCCCTCTCTCTCTCTGCCACTCTCTTATTCTCTCTTTCTCTCTTGTGAGTTCACTTCAGTTCATTTTATTTCCATGAATAGTAACAAATACTTGTAGCCAAAATGAAAACAAAAAATAAGAGTAAATAAAATATGTTTGTGTCATGTTACATAACTGAGTCTGACTCAGGTCTGTATTGATACATTACTCACACTCACACGTACATAAGTAAAGTCATTCCCTGTATGTTGCTTTTAGCTGTTTATACTGTGTTGAATTTTTTAATTCTTACAGGTGCACCAACACACGACAGTCTTTTTATTAACTGATTAGCTGTGTTTTGGGGAAACTGTTTCATTTGTAAAGTGAGTGGGGAGATGGGCTCCAGAGATGCACTAATATCCTCTTCAAATGTGTTTGTTACTGTTAATACTGTAGCTTTCATATGTCACCTGTCATGACAAATTAAACATCACGTTCGAAGAATACGCCCTCTGAGCAGGGCTGCTTCTTCAGGGCAGTGAGTTGCATCAGATCAGAAAGTGATAACATGCTAACCATATTAGCAGGCTAGTATGCACATAAAATAGAACTGGAAGCAAAATGTTGCCGTTGCTTTCCCCCACTGGAGACAGCTCTTGGCGAATATGGGAATAAAGTTTGGTTAAAATTTACAAAGTTTCTTCTAGACTGGTGAATAAACAGCGGTTAATGCTAACCATGGCTATTTAGCAATAGCAAAACTAAATAAATAAATGCTCACTTCATTGTGTGCGGCGGCGGCAAAAGATGAAGTAACGTGGTATCATTGTAGAGCCACAGAGTTGACAGTAAGAAAACAGTTATGTGTCAGTGTCGATACTGAAATATTTCATCTTGTAATCGAGGACTTGTTGGTAACATCTTAGCGGTGGTAGGGTTGCGCTGCATTAAGACTCATGACCTCAGTACTTTGTAAAGTCCTGGCCACAGCCCAGCAGTGGAAGACTGATATATCTTTGTAGATTAATATAGACTTGCAGTTGCAACACAATACCAAGAATATGCCCATATGCTGCTGCCAGGATGAAGACACACTTTTATATTAAGCTGCGAGCTTCGACTTTCACTACACATATGGCCTGTGAGTATCAAACAAAAACATTGCACAGTAAAATTTAATTAAAGAAGTATATGGAAAATACAACATACTAGCTCAGCCTCTCCCTTATATTACCCCCCACCCCACCTTGTCCTTGAGCTGCTCCCACTTTTATTTAAATGTCAGCTCTTAACAGAATGACCCCCACCACCACTCTGCTCTCTCTCTCTCTCTCAGTATGCCTACTCGCATACTGAGCAGCTCCTAATACTGAGGGACAGGAGGAGTTGATGGGAGTATGCGTGGGGTGGAGGAGGGTGGGGGGGTTAGAGAAAGATGACTCAAGACTCTGGTGTGTCATTTAGCATAAAAGCATCTCCCTCTCTCTTTCTGTTTTTGGACATCCTATCTTCCTTTTTCTATGTGATTTTTCCTCCTCCTCCTCCTTTACTCCTTCCCTTTCTTCTTCTCCCTTCCCTCACCCCCAAACCCCCACCTTCTCCCTCTCCTTATCTTGCAGTCTTCCCCATTTGCCCTTCCGCTGTCTCCTCTCTCCCTTTAATTTTTCTTCCTCCGTTTCCCCCTCTACTGTTTTCCTTCCTCCTCTCCTCCCTCTTTCTCCACCCTGCTCACCCCCCTCCGCTCCTTCACTTCCTCCTCTCTCTGTGCTCCTTTATGTCTCCATGAGGAGCGATCAGAGCTCATGGTAAAGACGATGTAATATGAATGAGGTCGTCTCAAAGGCATCAAACCGGCAGTGGAGCATCCCAGAAGGCCGAGGGACCAACTTCACATGCAGAAAAGCGCTTAGAGACGCTTTTAGTGATTTCTTTTATCCCCAACCCCACCCCACCCAGCCTGGTCCCATTTCTTTCTTTATATCAGGTCCTCTGTGTGCGGTTAGGGCGATGTTTGTTTCTCTTTAAAGAAAATGCATGTGTGTGTTTGGCTTTTTGTAGAGAGGGCTTTTACCCCAAGTGGCGTGGTGCACGCTCAGCCATGTTTGTGGTCTGGAGCTCTTTGGCAAAAATGGCATGAAAAGCTTTCCTCTCATCCTCTGAGCTGTTACAAATAAATTATCATCACAACCAAAACTGTTGCATCACTACATTGTTTTAAGTTTTATTGGTCTACTTCTGACATTTCAATGAATGAAACAAACACTAAAGTGAATAAACTAAACCAAAATTAATAGCCTAAAGTGAAATAAATATATTCTAAATATATTGCCGGATCTAAAAACAATCAAAAAAGGTAAAAAAGAAAATGCATATGAAATTCAAATGTAAACATTATGGAATATTTGAGCTTCAAATATTTGTCAAAGGGTACAATAACTGCAGTCCACACATACTTTTCATCGCGCAAAACAGAGGAATAAATGTTGTGTTAATTAGAAAAAACCTGCAGAAAGTTCTTACAGACCAAAACAGCACTGTCTACAAACAATCCATGATGATACATTTCTACATATTTCACCTTTTTCTCTCTCCGTTTACAATGACACAACATGTTTGTCATTTGCTACTAAAAACTTTGATTTAGTTCCATAATAGTCATTAAATGTTAGAAGTCAACACACCTTAGACTGGGGATAGGTGTGTATCAAACCTCTAACCATGGCAATTAACTGGTGAATGTCACCCCACATGGAAAGATCATAAAATCTGCATCATTCCTCAACATCTGACTTCACAGATGGTAAATCATGAATGCTAACAACATTAACTTTTAAATATTTATATTCTCTCCAGGGAAGTCTTTGTCTTTGTGGCTTAATAAAGACAAGTCTATCATGACTTATGCGAAGCCAGCCAGCATACCATAGTGTAGACTTTATTACACAAGAAAGTGTTAAAGGTTATATATATATATTGAATTTAAGTAGCATTTAAATCTTTGAATCAAAGTGGAAACATTTTCTCAGTCATCAGTTTGTATTCTGTGCTGCTGCGCGACTCTTTGGTTTCTGAAGTGCTAGCACTGCTAACAAATGAACAAGTTATTCTGCAAACTGAGGAGGGGTGCTGAGGGGTTTCTCTCTGCAGTGTGATCAGTACATTTTGAGAGAGAAAAAATAAAATTTCCCATTGAAAAAGACATAATATCACTAGGGTTTTGGGAAGCTGCAGGGATCCTTTCCAGTATTTTGGTGGTATGAGTAGATCTAAACTGTAAGTTAGCAAATTTAAAGTATATTCAGGGCTGCTGAAATCTGAGAATGATTACAGATGTGATATTTACTACAGTATATATAGAGCATGGTGCCTTAAATGGTTTAGCATCTGTTGATTTCCTTGAACCTAAATAAATAAAGTAAATAACTTGCACAACTTAAGTGGAGTCAAGTAAAACACATAAAAATGCATTCCCTCTTCAATGGAAGACTGTCAGGGCGGCCAACAAAGGTGATAGTTTGTCTGGAAGAGCAGAAGAATTGTTATGATGATGTTGCACTTTAAGCGGTCTGCCAATCAATAACGTGGCCTTAATCACCCTGACAAAGTTGTATAAAACCCTCCACGCACACACACACACAGGCACACACACAGACACACACAGGGTGACATCTCCCCCCATAGTCTTAGCATCCACAAATGCTACAGTACAAAGGATAGCTATCATCGCAGCATCAAGTATTAATCATGTTTTTAGAGAGGAGAGAGAGGAGGAAGAATCACGTCCAACTGCACCATCCACCAGAGAACCTGGGGTCCCAGGCACGTCTGACAGAGACTGAGAGGGTTTAGCAGGGGAAATCAGGAGAACTGTCATGACTTATAAGGTCATCCTGGTTCGAACAGAGTAAAACAATGGTCACTAGAACTTAATTGAGAGGTAAGATGGGGATGAGAAAAAGATAGAGAAGATTTAAAAGAGATTAGGTTAGAGTGACAGAAGACCAAGTAAATGAGTTGTCCTAAACCTGTAATTAACAAAAAAAAAAAAGCAGAAAAAAGAAAAAAGGAAAAAATCCACCAGTTGAATAATTGAAAAATAGGTGACGTTTAATAATTCACTGGTACAAATGAGGGGAGAAGGGGGAGGCGATGAATATTTTAAACACAGAGAATCTCTAAGTGACCACTGACCTGCTGGATGAACACACACACACACACACACAGTCTCGAATGTAAACAAAAAAACACATTTTTCAGATACACACACATTCCTCTGCCTTTTGGAAAACCCAACATTTACTTAAGAGTTGCTTGGCGCCCTCAAGGTGATGACAAGGCTCAGGACAGTCACTGTCCTGTAATCTAACACCTAACTCCTGGCACTGAAACCCAACCTGTTGATTTTACATCTGATTCTGGTTCTGTGACAATATACCAGACAAGATCACAGGTGAGGCAGCACACTTGGTCCTCCTGAACTAACTTGAAGATTTTAGCTGCATTAACTACGCTGTGTAAATGCCCAAACATTTTCTAAAGCATAAGATTTTGAGAAATTTCAGCTCACCTCAGCAGCCACTGTATTAAACACTTTGAAACATCATGAAAATGAATCAGCATGAACTTTAAACTTGCTTGAATAGTCATTTATCATAAAAATTACAATTACTACCCTTGTCCAAGTTAGTATTTTCATGTGTGTCTACAGATGTAGATATGTCTCCATTATCCTAAGTTCAAGAATACTGTGGAAAACAGATGGGCAGCCAAACACAAAACAAACACACACACACTATCAGTTACATCAGGCTCATTGGCATAACATTTGTTCATTCAGATTATGAGGTTGTAACACACTGTTTGATACAGGTGGTCTATAGAAACACTCACACATGAGGATGAGCACCCACTGGGTCACTCCTCATCTCTCCGCTCTCTGCCTTTCTTCCCTCATATTTTTTTTACTTCCTCCTCCTTTTCTCCCCATTGCCTCACCTTCTTCACCCTTCCTGCCTTTATACTTCTTTCTCTCTTTCTCTCTCTCTCTCTCTCTCTCTTACACATACAGGATACAAGTGCTGCCTGCGGTGCCAGGCAGTTACCACGAGCATTCTGCATTATTGATGGGCGTGCGTTGTGTCCCCACCAAGCAGCACCCAAACTGTCCCCATAGAGCTTGCAGGCAGCACTGCGTTTCTTACCAGCAGAAAAGAGCATCAATAGCGATAGCGAAGCAAATAAAGAAAAATAGCTGTAATGTTCTGCAGAGCTTCAGGAATCAGCTGACCAAGATGTCAGTTTTGTCTTAAGCAGTGATAGGTTCTTCCTGAAAACGTCCTGTAAAGTGACCTCAGCTTTTACTGTTTACAAAGGAATGAGAACTCATTCTGAATGAATATTGAATCACTCACAAGTAAAAAGAATCACAGTCTAAACTTAAAGTTTATAATTATAATAATGTTTGTTAAAATCCCTATTCAAAATCTGCATTTTACAAAGTGCTTTGCAAAAGAAAAACATAAAACAAAGAAGGCAAGAAAAACCAAATAAAAGAAAAAAAGAAACAGTTTAGGTAGGAACAGAACAAAATGAGGAAAGAAGAAAAAAATCTGATTACAAACAATGACTAAACAAGTCAACCTACTTACGAAAGCCTTTAATAAAAGTGGATTATATAGAAGGATACTGATTTTGTGTCAAGTCTGGGTTTAGTGGTCATGGTCATGAGGGTGCTCTTACACCTGTGCTGCAGGTCTAATACTAATAGTTCAGTAATATGAGATATTGCTGGAGATGTAAATTGACCGTCTGTTTCTCTGCTCAGAACAACTGTGTCCAGTTATTTTCAGAACCACTCAGCACTGGTGTTTTGACGCATGGCGTGGTGAAAGATCTGTTTGAATATGACTCCTGGAAGCCATTCAGCCAACAGGACAGAGACTGTGGTCATTCACAGAGACTGAAGAACACTGAAAGAACATTGGAGCTTTCAGTTGATTTAGTCGTTCAAGCTCTAAGACCAAGTGCCAATATCACTTTTGGGCCTGGTAGATTACTGCAGTTGCAAACACTTTGCTCCCCATCTTGTTGTAAATTGAATATTCTCCCAAGAAGTGTAAAAGATACAACAAAGCACAAACTCTCACCAAGTGCAGTTTACTGTACCCCTTCACCAGTGTCTCCATGCATGTTTTCTAATATTTAATGTGACCTGATCAGAACACACACTCATATTCTGCTGTTTCACTTTCTGTCACTGGTTTGATGGTGTGTCACTCCTTCTTTATGACAGCAGGTTTCATTCAAGCAGCACGTCTCCACTCAGCCAATCAGTAATAGTGGCTCTCGCCGGTGTTTGATGTGTGGACAGTCAGCCAGGCAGCAGCATCACTCACTATTGTTGGCCCTTTGGTGACGCCTCCCAGTCCCCATGATGCAGCTGTCATCCCAGCCACTCCACCATTCCTCTCTCTCCTTTTATGCGTCTTTGGTGTCCGCCCGCCACCTTCACGTGAGCACTTGCCTCTAGATGAGGCCTATTGTGCAACATCCACAATATGTGTCATCCTCCATGACCCTCTGTGCTCTGCAGACCATTTCTCTTCATAGTTGGCGGGTTTCTCTGGCCATCATGTTGCGTGCAGTGTCCTTCTGTGCAGACCTGAGCAGGATGTTAATCTGCAGTCATTAGAATACCAAAAAAAATCACTTCCCAGTCTTTGTGTACTGACATCTAGTCTTGGCCAAAGTATGTGTATGAAAACTGAGAATACATCCACAAATCCTAGTTATTTCTTGTTTGTAGTCCTTTGGTAAATTGAGTTGCTCCAGCTGTATGAAAATAACAACAAAAAACAGAAAAACAAGAGAGCAAATAAAAAAATAAAGGCGAGCAGGTAAGGTATCCCACATGGCAGGCCGGATTATAAATGAGCCTCAGGGCTCAATGGACTCCTTGCACCGCATCAGAAGAAAAACAACAAAGAAAAAAAGTGAAAAAGAAGAATGAAAGAAAGAGAGGCAGGCGGCAGGCGCCTCTGCTTTGAGCAGCAAACAGGAGCTCGAGTGAGGAGGAAGGAGACAGGCTGGAAGTTTATGTGTTCTCTGCACTGGGCAGGGACTGGCTGAATAAATAATACCAATAGATATTCCTGTGATGAGGTCTCAGCGCGCCATTCATAATTATTTCATGCGCTGTAATGAGGCGCTGGCCCTCCCGATACTCCGTGCACTGGCAGGTAGTATCTCCGAAACCAGGGCCCAGAGGCAGAAGTTGAGCCACGAGGTGCAGGTGGACATTATTACTCGGTTCTCCGGAAACATCTGTTGCATGATGATACAGTTGAAGAATATGACAGATGATATGATAATCTGTTAATCTGCAGCTGCTCTCAGCCGCGAGAAAGTACTTTTTAAAACAACTAATTCGCAGCTTCCACGTGCCAAAAGAGCTATTCTGTCAAGCCCCAGATTATGTTCAGTGGAAGTTTTCTTATAGATGTTAGTACAAATGGAGTTGAAATCGTCTTGTTTGGCCGTAAAAAAAAAAAGGTGGAGATAAAACTAAACATACTAGAGCAGTGTCTGTCACTATATAAGCACTGACTGCGATATGAGGCAACAGTGACCTAGAGCAAATAGTGGATTGACATGGGTGGTGCGGGGATGGTTTTTGTAGTCAATCAGAAGTTATATTTTGAACCCTCAACGGCTATCAATGGGTTTTTTTTGTTGGCTTTTGGATTATTGCAGAAAATAAGATCTGTGGGTCACCAGAGGTTTGTTAAGATACAAACAAACTACACCATGGTCACATGACATAACGTCTCCACCACTAAACTTCAACCGCCTTTAGCAAAGAAAGCATGTAAAACTTAAAAATCACAAATTAATTATATTTTCTGATGTATTTTATATTGTAGAATAAAACATTA
>BRZM01000499.1:127089-147782 GCA_033238685.1 Lates japonicus | reverse complement strand
CACCACACACACACACACAGCAAACACTGGTTGGATTTTAGTACCAAAATAGAGCAACATATAAAAGCTGTTCTGATACAAATTTAACTATAGTGAAATAGGGAAGAACATGGAGAGTTATTCAATCACACACACACACATACAATAATACCTAAACATAAACATGTCTGTTAACCTATGTATTAAAAGTTAGAATTTTTTCCTTCAATCCCATGTGTTAATTCTAAGTGTTTGTAGCATGTTTCCACAGACAGATTATTAATCCCAGTATACTGTATGTAAATATACAGGTGACAAATAAAGAAATACCTGACTCTAGAAACAGTGCAACCTGTTCCTGAGTGAGACAATTATGGCCCTCAACCTTCTAACAGACCCAGCCGATGGGTCGAGATGGAAGAAGTGACTCTGAAAGAGGGTCTTTGTAGGTGGTAGTTTAGTCACAGTGTCACCAGATCTCAGGAGATCTTTTGAGTGACTTGTTAGATAACGCCTCCCCCGCTGCCACCATCAGAACACCAAGAGAGGGAATATCTTTGAAAAAAATAAATCAATAAAGTTTAATCTTCTTTGTAGTGAAGTATAAAGCTACAGACAATGAGTGACAGAAGTCTGGTGTTACTAAACTGTTAATGTTACTACTGTCTTTTTTGCAGAAAGTGATGAATTTTGAGGAAAATCCACTTCCTTTCTCCTCTGACTCTGCTCATTCTTTCTCTAATCTCTTTGCATGAACTCTCTCCCATCCTCATCCTGTCCTCTCCTCCCACCCCAGCTGGATTCTCCATTTTGTCCACCCCTGCACGCTTTTCCCAGAGATGCCGCCTCCCGCCGCTTAGGCGCTTCCCCAGCGGAGGCAGGCAGGTGGTGATGTGTATATTGATGAGCGGTGCCGACCTCTGAGGGCCGCGGCTACAGCAGGACAATGAGACTGCTTTAGGTTTCCTGCAGGCCACCGACACTGCTGCTCTTTTGGTATGGTTATGGAGTGGAGGTTGGAGTTTCGCTGTGACAAAGCAGAGGCAGAGTTACAGCAGGGTGAGACCGCACAGCCCAGCCTTCATGCATGTTTTCAGGTTTCACTGTCAGGAAAACCATGGAGCAACAGAATAAAATATCTGGTTTGAAGGAACTGTTTAATGTCGAGTTAAGTGTTGGTGTAGATTTGGATCCATTTGTTTTTTCCCAATATATGTTTTCCCCAGTATATCTATTTAAAATGAACAAACTTTGTCAGAGAAATGGTCCTGTCCAGACCATCACTTGCTGAATTAGAGGACCAGTTGTCATCGTACTGTGTGTGTAGTTTTGCTGGAAATGAAAGTTGAAAGACAACGTCCCAATATTTAATAAATTGATTGATTTAATTTAAGGAGTTATTTAAGAACATATTTATGGACAAAGCAGTATCTTATGGCTGTTTCAGTCAGGGTTTGCCTTCAAATGCAGTTGACATGACAGTTTTCTTCAAATGAAAGTAACTCTTTAATATTTGACTAGTTTGATTTCTCCTGATACGTAACTAAGAGTCAAATTTTCAACCAAGATTTTTGGGTGAATCGTGACCGACAGATTGAAAGAAGACAGAACTGCATGTGACATCAGGCAGTTATTATTACTGACAGAAAAAGGAATGTCTCATGTCCTATGTCGATGCACAACATGCAGAAATGTTTCATCAGGTCCTCTTTTCTTATTTCTTTTATTATTTATCTGCATCTCTTTTCCTCTCATCTCTCTTGTTGTATAACTGAAGTACTGTTTTTCTGTTGTTTCTTATTTTCCTTCCTCGGCCTCATACCTTTGTTTCTCAGTCACCTCACACATCTGCTCATATTATCACTTAAAATCTAATTCATTTAGTATTTTTTATCCACTAAACTGACAGGGAAGTATTTTGTTCCCTGATTAGTGGTTCCTCATTAATTTCATTTGCACCATAAAAAACTGAATCTCCTTAAAGTTTTCGAGATAATCGCAAGCCACCCCTGCAGACCTGTATGAGTCAGAGTAGTTTGTTTCGTCTGATTTTACACCTGTGATAATTGAAATTAAATTGTGTTGCACTTCCCAATACACAACAAGCAAAGATCAACAAATATGATGAGAATGCCATGTTTAACACAGAGCACTGTTTTATTAAATAAGAAAAAGTTAAAGAGTTTTTATTATCGAGGTAACGGATTTTAAAAAAAACACACACTGACCACACAGCCGCCTCTCCGGGTCAAATAATCCTACACTCTGAAAAACGCCTCAGTCACATGTCAGAATTTGTGCAGCAAATGAATCTTCAGTTGAGATTGAATCTTTAAAAGCCTGATAGAGCTGTAGTTTGAACTGGACAATATGGTCAAATATGACAGAAATCTTTTAAAGGCTTGATGCTCCAAAGAAAAGAAGCCTCAGCAGTTCTAGCCTTCAGTAGAATTTATTATCATTTTGGCTTTCAATAAAAAACAAAACAAGATGATCAGGAACATTTATAAATGTGGTGTTTTCAATTTGACAGTTAATAATTTTTAGTATATCCTCTTAATATGAAAACATGTTGGTGTTTTTATGTTCCAGATCAGTTTAGGAAAAAGTCGTGTTTTCTCACTTTTATTAATGATTCATATTTTATATCGTTGAGCCCTCTATTGTTGAGACTCAGAGACATCTCAAGTTTTACTTCCACACCTTGCTATTGTTATTATTATTATTATTATTAGTGTGATAATGTAGCAACAGCCGCATAATCACACAAAAAAATCTCACACTGAGACTCCCTCACATCCACCTTTCTGACCCTGCTCGGGAGCGCTCTTTAGGTACTATCGATAATTATTCCAATTTATCGCCTGGAGTGTCTGCCCACCGAAATCCCTCCCAGATCGACAGGCTGCCGCCCTGCTGACCCCTGCGCTTCATTTATATTTCGCCGCCTGCGGCTCTGCGCGCTTTAGTTCCCGTGCAGGCCTGTATGTGGCCTTTAACTGAGAGAACTGTGTGTGTGTGTGTGTGCGTGTGTGTGTGTGACGGGGAAGGCCCTTACAGCCACAAAGTAAACGAAGTACGATTAATTAATGTATTAATTGCCGAGAAAGTGAATGAGGTTCAGGCGGAGGAATCTAAGCATCTTACCATGTGCCATCGACCAATAATCGAGCTGAACAACCCGTGTGTGTGTGTGTGTGTGTCAGGCAGTCTCATGATCAACTCTGTACTGCTGCATGTTAATCCGGCAGAGCGAGGGTTTCAGGAGCCAAGCCTGCATCACAGAGAAGGAACGAACTGATTAATCAGTTGTGTCGTATCATCCAGTCGACTAGTTGCTTCTCTGTCTTTGGTCTAGTTCTACTTGTTGTTTACACTACCATGCAGCACGGACTGTGTGTTGTGAAGATGTAAACATGTTCCTCTCAGCTCTGAATACAGTGAAGAAAACTTATGGCTGAAAAAAGACGAATAACTCGGCTTCCGTGTGAACATGTCGCTGTAATAATCCGTCTGTGCTGCTGCATTTAAAGGATCTCGTAACACTCTAAAAAGACGTGGAGATATTTCCGCGTGTGATCCTGTCAGGGTTCCAGGACCAGAAAGGAAAGCCTCAAATATCCATTTAAATACAGTTTTAAATAATTCATCTGCTTTGAGCGTTTGAGGCTAAAATCAATCACCTCCTGTGAGACTCACGACATTTACATTTGATGATTTTCATGTCAGAAAATATTAAATGATTCACTGTTTACTGCACACATTTGGGGGATGTTTTACATCATTTAGATAATGACAGGCACTGAATCCTTTTCTCAGGCTCACAGATGCAGGTTTTGGGATTTTATTTTAACATCAGCTTCAGCTCTCTGCTCTCAGGACTCCTCATGTGGAGTTCATTTCTTTCCTGGTGCTGACTTTTCGATATTTTCAACAGATGTTTTTACCAGTGCAGTCGGACAGCATCCCTCCTCGTTGCTCCTTTACAGTGAGAGACAGGCACGCTTTAGGGCGTATACAGACTTCTGTCTCATGCGATTGGCGGAGGTGTCCAGATGGGGGAGGAGGATCCAATGAGGAGGAGTTTGCGCGACAGTGGTCCAAATATAGGCGCTGGAGGCGAGGGCAATTTCATTATAGAAGTCATTTACAGGAGTGAAGGAGACAGGAGATTCTGGAGCGCAGGAGTTACTTCTGCTCTTTTTTCTGTTTCGAACTGAGTTCCGCACCCCGCCGCCACCACTGACTACGACCGGAGTGTTTTTTTTTTTCATCCAGTCTGTCTTGGTGTGTGGCAGGGTTTCTTCTCTCCGGAGGCGTTTCTTTCTAGAAAACCACTCAAAACGGGAGCTGAACGAGGAAGACGGACAACGACCCTCTCCTCACTTCTGCAATATGATGTCGATGAACAGCAAGCAGCTCAGTATGCACCCCATCCTCCACGAACCCAAATACACCCTCTGCACTCCAGCTCGAGGCCATCCGCAGGCCTGTCTGCCCACACTGTTTTGGTGAGGTCAAAGACTTCCTCCAATAAACTTCCAAATCTCCAAAGTTCTGGGAATAGAAGGAAAATTCCATAACCTGGAAAAGTTTTTTTAGTTTGGATTGTGTCTATAACTTTTTACAGGAGAAAAGCTCGTGAGTGATTAGATGAGGTTGAAACTCCCAAGTGCAACAGGAACCACTGATTCTGAGCTGAGCCTTCAAGTGCGTTTCAGTTCAAATCTGTTTTCCAAATTAATTTATGGAATTGGGAAACTCTAACCTCCTTTTTGTAATCATAAAAGGATAATGATCATATTTTGCTTATTAAAGTCGGAATCTTACTGTTGAATCACCAGAAACAGTCTGAACACTGATGAAATGAAATTAAGATAGAGATCATTAACACAGAGAACAAGCAGTTAAAGACAGATACATAGACAAGACAGGGGAGCAGCAGAAAAGTCAAGACTCTTGCACAAACACGTGTAAAACGTACAGAATGAATCTTTGTTCTGAAAAACAACTTGGTGTCTAGGCGAGAGAAGAAGCTGATTAGATGAAGGAGGAAGAGGAAGAGAGTATTTATGTGTGACTCTATGTATTATCTCACATTGTCCTATTCATATTCAAACTCACACTGTCTCATTTCATTGTCCGGCAGAAATTATTCAGGAGATCGTAAATATTAATTTTAGATGAATATCCATCCACGCTGACACACTTCCCAGTGTCGACAGATCTAGTAATGTCCAACTCTATACTGGATTACACGGTTTTAAATGGGAGATAAAGTCTGGGGGATTTATTTAAATTGTTTTGATGGAAATAGTATAGGAATTGCGGGCTTCATGAATTGAATCTAAAAAATATTACAGTAACGAAAATCATGTTTAGTTGGCATTTAACCTGAACATTTCCACGTCTGTTTATCTATATATTCTGAAGTTTTAGACGTTTGACTTTGTCAAGTCTGGAGCTTCCATTCTCAGGAAACGTAAAATAAATCCCAATAGTATAAATAAATACAGCCTGTGATATTTATCATACAACAAATAGAAAATATCAGTAATCTCTACCTCACTGATGATTCTGACCTTCATTAACACATCAACTTTTCACAATTAGAAAAATTGGAAATTGATATTCGAAGGATTGTTTTTCTTAAACAGAACATTTCTGTTCAAGGAAATAAAAATAATCAGAACTTGATGATGAAGTCAGGCTGTGCGTAATGAAAATGAAATCGGTCGACTCGGTGATTGATGATTACATTAAGTCGACTGATTGATTTTTGTCACATTTCCACCCTCTAACTTGGTCTGACTCTGCTCCTCCTGCAGCTTCAGGCAACATCTTCGCTGGCTTTGATGAGAGACGTTGCTGCAGAGGGCTGAGGCTCTGGCTGCTGTGACATTGTGGCCCAGAAGAGCCACCCGTTCAAGCCAGACGCGACCTACCACACCATGACCACCATGACCAGTATGACCTGCACCCCGACCTCCTCCTCCGCGCACCTGCACCACCCGTCGGTGCTCACCTCCCACCACCACCACCCGGCGCACCACCAGCCGGCGCAGGGTCTGGAGGGCGACCTGCTGGACCACCTCACACCGGGCATCTCCCTGGGAGGCATGCCCGGCTCGGACGTCTGCTCCACGGCCTCGCACACCGCCCACGCCGCCGCCCACATGTCCGCCATCAACCACATGCAGCACCACCACCACCCACAGTCCATGAACATGCACCCACACGGGCTGGGCTCCCACAGCTCCCTAGGGACCTCCGGCGGAGACGCGGAGCCCGATCCCCGGGAGCTGGAGTCGTTCGCCGAGCGGTTCAAACAAAGGCGGATCAAACTCGGAGTGACCCAGGCGGACGTGGGCGCGGCCCTGGCCAACCTTAAGATCCCGGGGGTCGGATGTCTGAGCCAGAGTACCATCTGCAGGTTCGAGTCCCTGACTCTGTCGCACAACAACATGGTGGCCCTGAAGCCGATCCTGGAGGCCTGGCTGGAGGAGGCGGAGCGCGCGCAGAGGGAGAAGATGTCCAAGCCGGAGATCTTCAACGGGGGAGACAAAAAGAGGAAACGCACGTCTATCGCGGCCCCGGAGAAGCGCTCCCTGGAGGCTTATTTCGCCGTGCAGCCGAGGCCCTCGTCGGAGAAGATTGCCGCGATCGCCGAGAAATTGGACCTGAAAAAGAACGTGGTCCGGGTTTGGTTTTGCAATCAGAGGCAAAAGCAGAAACGAATGAAGTTTTCTGCGACGCACTAAGACCGGCGTTTCTAAAAAGACAAATCAGAGACATTCTGCTGCTGCTCACTGTCAGAAAAACAAGGTACACCGTTGTGCCTTTTGTTACTGGGGCTTTGACACACAGCCAGGGGCCCGTAGGTGCGCACTTAAAAATACATGTATCCATCTTAACAAGTCATTTAATCTCTTATCGAGTCTAATAATAATAATCCGTTTCTCATTTTGACTTTCAAGATTTCCCGAAATGAAACAACATCCAACATGTAAAGATTCGTTATTTATTGAAGAGAAATCATATTTTCAGATCAATAACGGACTAAATGTCTTGTTAAGAGTCATTACAGTGTTGTCCACCCTGTAAAGGAGCAGCATTCACAGCCGTTTTCTTTTATTTTCTGCACCAGTGCCTGAATTCCAGTTGTGGAAAAACGATTTCACAGAAAGTATTCAACACAGGCAGCAACTTTTTTTTTTTTTTTTTTTGCTTTTGAAGCAGGTGCAAAGACAAACCTTGTCTCTGTCTCTGTGGGTGTTTGAGTCGTATTGTAGAGACACTGTAGGTTTGGATGCGGGACACCTGATGACCAGTCTGCACTCAGTATAAACAGGAAACTCCTTTTAATCGTGTGGTTTTTGGGGCAGCGACAACTGGATTCAACGGTGTACCTTTTTATTATTCTGACAGTGGAGACGGAGCACCGGGACCGGGAGAAAGACTGAGACTCTGTCCAGAAAAACTCAAGACTCTGAAATCTCCCTGCTTCTCCACAGTATAGGCCGATACACTCTCTGAGACACGGGAGGAAGAGATTGAGCATCGCGGCAGAAAAAGAAGGGGAACAACGCTCCGTCCCATTCATTCACATGGCAATTATTGTACAAACAAATTAAGAAGAATAATGAGGGGAATCGCGGGATAATTGTTATTATCCTCCTTAGCTTTTTTATATTTATCATTGTACATATTTGTGAATATGTTGCACCTCCGTGTGTGGAAGAGCTCATTGAAATGTATTGAATTCTCGCTGTGTTTTCTCCCAGGTGTTTGTTTCTGTGGGGGGTTTAATGGGGGTTTTTTGAGGGGGGGGTCGGGGCAGATCGGACCACACGATTTAAAAAAAAAACAAAACGTCGGTCTGTTGCTAATATATGAGGCACAGTAACTACTGTAATCCATTGCATGGTTTACTCGTTAGGGCGGGGGGAGACAGGGAGGGAGGGGGGTGTTTTCTGTGCGTCTGCGGCTCCAAATATATGAAACTAACCCCCACCCCCCCCCCACACCACCACCACCACCCCCCTCCTCCTCGAAGTGAATGCGTTGCAATAAGAAGAAACACGAACACACGCACGAATACACACATTCACACGGTATAGCTGTGTGTCTACCTCATTACGCAAGTGTTGGCACGTTCATGGTGATTTAAACACACACACACACACACACACACACACACGCTAAACAAAAAAAGAGGAGTAGGATCATTTTTTGTTTGTTTTTAAATGTGTTTTTTCCTTTTTGTTCCTCTTCCACCGGTTTAATGGTGAATTAGGCCTAGAAGACTCACTGATGTGTAAACCTGTTGTATGTTCAAGTTCACTGCAATGATGCTTTGACAATCAAATTTTTATTATTGTTATTATTATTCATAAGTTGTTTATCTTCCCCCTTTTGTGTCCTCATGAAAACGAATCTTTTTGCATATTATTATTATTATTATTATTATTATTATTATTATTATTATTATTGTCACTGACACCTTTGTGGAGCGCACTTTGTAGATATTCTGATGAAGGGAAATAGTCAGCCTTATTTATACATATTTTTTCACCACTTCTAAGAAAACGTTAAGTTTTGTTTTATTTTATTTTTTCTTCTTTGTATTGCCCTTATTTATTTAAACTTAATTTATTTTGGAGAAGAAGAAAAAAAATCATATTTCATTTGTGAAAGTGTGCTTTAAATGTGTCTGTGTAAGCGACAGAAGCTGAAATAAACCGTGCACGTTTTACTTCATCCTCTGACAGCCTTTCTTTGGGAAAAAAAAGGTTTGGAGTCTCACAGGAAGTTGAATAGTTACATTTTCCCTTTGACTTTAACATTATATGATGTGAAAACAGCTCTTGGTGCTGTGAAAGAATAAAATGTGCATTTAAATGAATATCTCAGCTTTATTTCAGTATCACGCCACAGATGAGCTGTTTCCTGAAAGAGGTGTTAATCGTCTTTAACAGAGATAGATTTAAAAGAGAGATAGATTTAATGGACAAGTGCAATATGAGCTTTGAACAGCAGTCTGTGTGTGTCTGTCTCTTGGATACAGTCAGTGTGTTTGTGCAGGGAGGAGAGCAGCTGCTGCTCTGAAACAGGAGAAGCCTGGAGGTGAAGGAGGTCCGTCTGAAAGCTGCTTCCCAGCGGTGATGAATAGGATTTGATACTTAAGTGACTCTAATATTGATCAGCTTTGCTGGGTATGAAGACTACATGGCTCTGCCACATGAAGGAATTACACAGGGAGGCCTCCTATCTGGTGCTTTTAGTTCTAAAACAAACCTTTCTCCTCTGACTCTGAGGCCTCAGAGGGCAGAGATGAAGAAAAGACACTGTTTTTAAAAGTTAGAAAACCTGAGAAGTAAAGAAGAAACTCTGACCCTAATTAGCAATAAAAAGAAATGAAAAGATATCTGTAAAATACTTAATGTGGACTTGGAGAGTGAACTAGACTTTGGCATGAATTGGACACTGGTTACATCAGCTCCTCTGTCCCCGATGGTTTTAGCTTAGGCAACTAAACCGAGTTTAAAACCTGAGGGAAAATGATTTTAAGACTCAGAATTAAAAGAGAGAAACGACAGAACAAAAGCAGGGCCATAGCCAAGATTTAGAAATCCTGAGGTCATGAGTCCCCCGATGCACCACGCAACACCCTGAGAAACATCTGACCCAAAATGAACTCCAGTTCTTTAAGTCCCACAGTAAAGGTCTGAATGCTGTTTAAAATGACCTCCACACTGCTGGGAATACAATTCTGAGGTAGAAATGTTAAAGCTGTTGTTTCGGTTTTATTTTGTTGGTCTAAAAGCAGTTACAATTGAACACAGTCGTCTACAACTGCTGGAATCAGCTTCTAAAATATGAGCGAACATGAGTCTGTTTGCAGAGAACTTAAAGGTAAAATCCTCAGTTCGCTAACAGCTGCTTCTTCCTCTCAGCAGAAACTAAAAGTATACAATAACACAAACGTGAATCCAACTGGACTTTCAAATGTTTTTGCTGTAACATAATGACACTGAACTGTCCTCGCTTCACATCTGCTTCAAATTTAGAGCTTTCAGTCTCATTCATTTATTACTATAACTATCAGCCAAAATTCAGCTCAGTGGACATTTCTGTCACCGGCTAAACTTGCAAATCCAAAGTTCATCCTTCGTACAATTAAGGGATGAGTGGAGCAACAGCTAATAACCAAATTTTCCCTGTAAAGGCAGTTTATTCCTCTTTATTCTGAAGGTACAAGACCTCGAGAAAATTTTAAAAACATTGGCTAATAAGAAGAATAATACAGAAGAAGAATAGTACATTTTATTTATAACACTTTTCCAGATACTCAAAGTTTCCTTATTTGAAAAAAATAAGTGAAAAAAAATAGTGAAATAGAAATATTTGGATGACTTGTGCATGCTGAAACAAATACTGTGTATAGGGGATACAATGATTTACCTACAAAATAAAAGCATATAAACATCTGCACCATGTTCCGGCAGAGAGGCGCAAAGAGGAATAAACTGACACCTACAAGACACAAAATGCTTGATGTGATAACAACACGGCTGCATACTCATCTGAAAATAGAAAAAAAAGAATCAGAAGATGAAAACTGGCTCTGAATGAGAGGGTTTCAATTTAAACCTTCACCTTGTGAGTTTAGTCTTGAGATGAAACCACACTGCCATGAACATCTCTCTCACTGACACAGCTATAGACTCTGTTTCATATTCATTAGTGTTTGCCTTTTCTTCTCTGTCTTCAGCTCAGCAGGTGGTTTGGGCCAGTAAACTCGTTATTAATGAATAATAAATATCAGCTGTTATGATACTATTGATTTTCACGTGTGTTTGTTGAGAAGCTGCTTTTCTCTGTCGTACAACAGCAGCTAGGGCCTCGATCCCCTCGGAGCAACCCAATAAAGGCCTGTTAAGCTGCGGGTCCTATAATGTGAGGGGCCTGGGGACTGATGGAGGGAGGTGGGGGCCTCGATGGAGGATCCAGTCGGTCATCATCACAGTGAGAGGAGGGAAAAATAACACAGTTGGCGCGAGATCTGCTCTGTGACTTCTACATTTAGAGTGAACTAAACCTCCAAAGAGCTGTGATGCAAGGATTTCATCATCCTGGGTTTTAATGAAGAGTTTTAGGTCCTGAAGGTAGAAATGCTGTTTCAGAGGAATAGATAATAACTTTGCAAGGAAACACAGATTCATTGAAATCTTTTAAAATGATCTTAATGTTTAATCTACAACAGTAGACCCTCTTCATCAAGTCCTATATTCTGACCAGGGGAAAATCTCTGATGGGACTCCTTCACATCATCTCTCAGTGAGGAAAATAAAAAACAGACACTAACCTGAGGGAGAAAATTAGAAACAACGTGCTGCATTTTTTCCAAATTAAAAGTTAATAACAATGAAAATATATGTTGCAGTTAAAAATATTTGTTCAAAATAAGTTGCTCTATAATGTATTACACTTGAACTTTGATATGTACTCTCAAAGTGTTTGACTTTACTTTTAAAGATATTTAATTAAAAATTAAAATCTAAAGTTTAACATATTTAATCCTATAATTTGAAACTTGCCTAATGTCTAATGTGTTTCAGCAGCTTATTGACGTATCAGTCTCATATTTTAAGTTCAGAGAGAGGAAAAAATTGACTTCTGTATTGTGCATTTGTCAATATTTACAGCTTTTTTTTTTGCCCACCAGACAGTGGCTGGCATGTTGGTCTATAACAAAGAATGTAGTACATGGCTTCATCAAAGTTTAATCATGGAGCGGCTCTCCAGTTGAAGCCTATAAATTATATATAATTGACCGTGTAATCAATGTGAACAGTGTATCAAGTTTTCCTGAGACAAAGTGACGGAATGCAAATTATACACAGAATTTTAAAAAATGAGGACAAGCTTTAATATCGCCATAATATTCCTTAGTATTCAGGGGAGTTAATTATCTTTTGTTTAAAGTGATTTTATTATTCACTATCTCAGCTTTTCCTTTTGTATTGGTGCTCAAAATGCTTGTTAAAATACGCTGGGTGATAAAGTGATGCTGGGTTTATTTTCAACAGGGAGAAGTAGCTGAAAATTTACTGTTTCCTGTGAGAAAGAACTAAAAAAAAAAAACCTAAATTTTTATGACAGAGCATATCAAGGTTTATTTAACTCATTGCTGATATTTGTCCAGTTTCGTTGGACAAACCTCTGTGGTGTTAAGAGCAATTTTGCAACAGAAAATACACTGAAACAGTAGGATACTGTGATTCAAAATCTGTGGTGTTTTAGGAGCTTGACCTTAGCCTGCACACCGCACAGCACCTGTACAGTCTAAAATAGTTGGTTTAATAATTAAGAATTAGAAAAAAAAGACTCCATTGGTTGGTTTATTCCATGTGATCTGTCCTCCTCCAGACTCCACCCTGGCTGTTGTTGTTGTTGTGGATGAGCGGATAAAAGAGCTTTTCCCAGGACAGCCGTAGTTAATTGTTTGATTTAAATAATTAAGATACGGGAGGCCTCATTTTCCTCTGCTGTGTTTTCCTGTGTTGGATCCAAACAAGCTCAAATCAAGACTGCAGCTTTCCTACAGCAACAACTACACACACACACACACACACACAAACACACACACACTCACAAACACTGTCTCCCTTGTTTTCTCATCCTCAAACATCCGTCAGCCAGTGTGCTTACTTCCTGATGGTTACCATGGGAAATGACGTGACGTACAGCCTCTTTGGTGCGGGCCCACGCTCAGCAGAGAAACATGTCATAACTTAATGTACTTCACTCGAGCCACATACCCAAAATTATTGTCTGTCTTCAAGGAATATGTAGGTGGCCATTACCAGAGTTCATTCAAATGTCGCTGGTCTGACACTGGTCTCTTTCAAGCCATTTTCTACTAAGGAGGTATATTTAGCCAATATAACCAATCAGAGTGATGTATCCAATTAGTCAACAACAACAGATTGTTTGACATCCCCAAAGTGGTCTCGATGACTATTTTCTAACTTGCTACTTCTATGGTTAAAGTTTGGCAACTGAAACTACTCGAAGACCACAGTCACCTTAAAAAACAAAAACAAAAACACCAGGTTGATTGTTGGTAGGTATCAGGGCCCAGATCCAAATACACTTGACCCCAAAGTCCAGTTTGTTTGACTGGTGCGGACACTGTGTACTGTACCCAGCCAGGGATCAACGAACTACGCCCAGGTCCACTTGAAAAGGTGGTCTGGAAAACGGTTCATGACTGCTTGGGTACAGCTCGCTTCAGGTGTGGAAACAGCTCTACCAAAACACAGCTGTGGACAGCTTAGAGTGGTGCAGGAAGTAAGTTAGCATTTTAGCGCTCCCATTTCCCTCGTCCCAAAGTCAGTAGAAGAGCTCAGAGCTAGTTGGTTCATAGCCTAACATTAGCTTTTTACTTCTGGAGATTATATTTAGGCTTCAAACATCAGAACAGTGGTGTTCATCTGTGAAGATTATCTGATCAACTAAATGTTTATGTATCACAAACTTTTGTTGGTCAGAGTTTATTTTCTGCAATAATCCAAAACCCAATGAAAAAATCCCATTGGCTTTTTGGCAAGGGAAACAGGGTGATGCTAACTTTCAGGTTGGCCTACAAAAATATGTCATCCCTGCCCCACTCTTCTTCTCTTCTTTGTGTTTACTTTCAGATTGCCAACCATCTAGGGGCATACTGCCACCTACTGTATTGGAGTGTGTAGATACATGAGTGTACTTCAGTATGGAACAACTACACTAATGTAAAAGCTGGAAACGCTCAAAGGCGTACTGTGGTACCATAACTGCAACTGAGACAACAATCATTATTTGCATGACCACAAGAGGCCACTTGTCAGGGAAACATAAACATAGAGTTTGAATGCAGTCGTTTTCACTCAACACAGGACTGATGGGAGCTGGTATCAGGGAGTCTGCAATGTAAATCAAACTACAAACTGTAACATGTCAAACATCCATTGAACTACTTCATGACCTTCCAGTCTCTGTCTCATTTCAGACATTTTGATCCTGCCCTGCAGTAACCCCAGCCATTCCCGGCCCTCAGCCACCTGACTCCTCCCTGCTCATCCACACACCTGTTCCTCATTTCCCAATCACAAGTACCTAGTATATATACTGGCCCATTTCTACCTGTTTTCTGCCAGATTGTCTGTTGTGCAGTCCCTGCTACAGCTCTCTGGCCTTGCTTACCTGTTTTTGACCTCCTGCCCATTTTTAGACTTCATGCATTTTGCCTGCTCCTTTATGTCTGGTTCTCCTGCCCGCCCATTGCCAACCACTGCCCCACACCCTGATTTTACCTCCTGTTTATCCTTCCCTGCTTTGTCTGCTGAGCCTGAATAAAGATGAACTGTTCCGAACTATTATCAGTTCTCCCAATCCTGAGCCACGACAGAGGTCACTGTGAATCTTTATCTGCAGTAAACCAGACCACGATCCTTCCCTAACCTTAACCGAGTGCTGCCAGTGTCTGAACAGAACCATAAAAAAAAAAGAGATAATCTTGTAGTCACTCCAAGTGGACTGAATTCAAGCTACATTTTCCAAAAGTCAAAGACCGAAGACAGAGTGTTATGGAAGAAGTTGTGGTGACTCCGAATTCCTGAGATGAACCAGTAAAACCAGGAGATCATGATAGAAAATGTTCTGGTCACTGTCATACTTCATACAGTCGGGCAACTGCGGTTGTATTGGAGTGAGAAATTGTGACGTGACAAATGCTGATATCACAAAACTGCAGATTTATATGAAGCCTGGGAACAAACATGGAGGAAAATAAATCTGATGTACTTGTGCAAGATCTCAAAACTTTCTCGAGATCTTGAGATTTCAAGAAACTTTCGAGATCTTGCAAAAGTTTCACAAGTTTCTCTCACAAAGTGTACTTTTGCAAGATCTCAACTTTTTCGAGATCTCAGGAAGCTTTTGTGAGATTTCGAAAATTTTGCGCAATCTTGAAAATTTTGCGTGTTTTCGAAGGTTTCTCGAAATCTTGCAAATGTACATCTTCTTTTTGGTTTTTCAAACTTCTGATTTTTTTCCTACATGTCCCCTCCTGCGCTCCGTAGGTTTATGGCTCCAAGTAGCAGCAAATGTTATTTCAAATTTTAAGCACATTCTGCTATGGCCAAAACAAAAAGTTTGAAAAATGAAGAAAAAAAAAAAAAGTAGGCACTTGAAGTTTCCTACTCTAAACTTCTGTGGCAACTAAAACACAATTAACCTTTTTATGTTTATTTTAGGCAACTCAGCAGTGTTTTAGTTTCCTAAACCTGACAAAGGGCGTCTTGTGTCAGAGTTCTGGTGCTACAACCTTCCACCCTGACCTCCTCCCTGATTGGGGGAGAAAAACATTGCCTGCTTAATCCAAGCAGCAATTATGTTTCCTCCAAGCATATTTGAAAGAGACAGGTGAATTGATTCAGTCATCACTGGTGAGTTCAGCTTCCTCTGTATGAAGCGTTCACTTGCTGCCGTGTGAGAGTTTCTTATTCTTCTATATTTGAATTTGTCTCTTGTTGTGCAGAGTCCCCACTGGTGTTTATACCAGGCAGCAGAACATCATTTGGACAGACTGAATCTGCTCCATCTCCCCTTTTCTCTCTTGCATGCTCACTGGGTTCATTTTTACCAACAAAAAAAAAAACACAAACCTTCCAGGCACTGATACAGAAATAAGTACACCAGCTTTAAAATGGGCTTCAATGCAACACCCCAAATCCTCTGCCTTCCCTTGTGCGCAAACCATTCTGGTTTGAAAACATGCAACTCAGTCTCAATCAGCACCAGGGGAAGATATAAACATCAAGTCAACTGGAAAGTGGTCTGTACGGTTTTTGGTCCCTCACCATCACATGGTAGACCTAACACCGCCTTGTGATAGCACACGAGATGCCCAGAAGGGAGCAGAATCTATACGAATGAAGCGGTAGATGCTGTTAATTCCACTCTCTTTCAGATTACTCCATCCAGTCCTCTCTAGCTTGTGTTTTCCATGAAGCGAGGAAGCGCATTTTCATAAATAGACCTTGGCCGAGCGCTGCGGAGATGAAATTTTAATGAAGCTCCGAGTCTTGAGTGCAGCGCTGGGGCCTTGGAGAATCAGCCCTGTGTTACATTACTATGGCTTTCTCTCTCCCTCTCTCTCTCAAACACACACACTAATACAAACATGCCCCCCCCCTCCCCAACACACACTGACAGCCCTGTTGCAGTGGTGCATGGGGTAGCCGGTTGCATATTGACAGCATGGCTGGAACGGGACCAGACTGAGGGGAGGGTGTGGTGTGTGTGTGGGTGTGGGTGTGTGTTGGGGATTAAGAAAAAAGTAGATGTCTGTGGAGGGGGGTGGGTGTGTGTGTGTGGGGGGGTATTATGATGGGAGGCAGGGGGGGGGTCTAATTTGTGTGTGTGCTTTTTTTTTTTTGTCCAGTTATTTTTATTATATCTTGAGGGGCATCGACCCTCGTTAGCGTTCCGTTATGGAGCTAAAAACCAAGTTCATGCTGGCAGCCAAGAACACATGCGCACGCACGCACACACACACACACACACACACACGAGGAGGCTGCTGCTGACACACTGTGGAAGTGTTCAATTCTGTCGATGCAATATTTATCAGCGACGTTCGTAGATAAATCCCTCGTTTCAGCCGTCTGAAAGGGTTTTCATTTTTTTTGGGGACACACACACACACACATAGAACATATTGGGAAGCTACACCCCCCAACACACACACACACACACCCAGTGGAAGACATTGTCTCTAAGTAAAAGCTTATCACATAAGCTGCAAATAGAACAGAAACAAAAACGACAATAACCTGATGCTCTTCCTCTTCTCCTTCTGTAGGAGCTCCTCTTCCTCACCTTTGTGGGAGGTCAAAGGTCAGATTAACAGGAAGCAGTTGGGGGGCGGGGGTTCAATCCAAAACACTGCAATGTTTTAATCCTCCAGAAAACCAGGAAATTATTTAGAAATACTTCCTCTGAGAAAAGGATTGGAGGATGGTGATGAAGGGAGGTTAGCTGGTGTGTGTGTGTGGTGGGTGGGGGGGGGAGCGTGGGTGACGACATTATGCATATGAGGCGGTAATTAAAACATGGCGGCCGTAATTAGGAACATTGTATAACTAATCAGGCCTAATGAGCATCGGGGCGGGCGAGGCGCTGATCAAACGGCCCAGTTATGAGGCTTAATAGGCGGAGAGCAGGATGACAGTCCCACCGTTCATCCACAGCACCACCGCATCATTACTTTGTATTGGAAAAAAAAAAAAAATAACGAGGAAAAGTCGGGTTGTAACTGATGAAATATGGAAAAGATGTAGAATGTGCATTGAAGATTCGAGACTGTGAACATTATTATCATAAACGCAATTATTATAATAATTATAATTTTTATAGGTATATGTGATAAGTGTAAACAAAACTGTTACAGGATCCATGGAATAAATTCAGACGCGATGAAAAATGCAATGGCATGGTGCGAAAACCATAACAATACTGTAGCAGCGATATCAATACTAACTAAACACAACAGGAATCCCACATCTTGGGAAACCTCCTTCTTTAACCTGAAGAAGAGGTACGATGGGTTCATAAAAACTAAAACAGGGCCTTCTCTCTGCTTACCACGAACTTCGAGATCAGATGATCGAATAATCACCATAATAATTCAAATGAAAAAATACGAATATAAATAGCTATGTATATATATATATATATATATATATATATATATTAAAGTATCAATTCCGGTCATTTTTGTTGTTATTGGTTGGTTCTGAGATACGGTTGTGTGTGAGCGCTGTGACACTATTTATGAGCCTGATATTCAACAAGAAATTAGCAAACTCCTATTATAAGCAGACGTTCCATTGCGCCCCGTTAACCTCCCTGTCTCGTTTGTGTCAAGCACGTTAAATATGGAATTTCGAATTCTTTAATAATGTAGCGCGCGCGCTCCATTTAAATATTCATTGGCGTTTACGCCGTTTATATAAGCAACAGACAGTGTTTCCTTTGTTGCTGTGTAAAGTTAACAGGTCATATACTCTGTTAAAATTACAGCTCAGACGTTTCATCTCCTCTCAACCTACGCTGCATCTTTATTTAATGTGCCGAAGGGCGAGCCTTCCGCCAATGGTATACATAAACCAGTACACGTGCCTCTATTATAAATACAGTACACATACTGTATATAAACACCCTTCAAATATCAGCACATATAAAACCAGGCCTGCTGGGTCTCACTGTAGTCTGCTGCTTCATACTGTGGTTTTCCTTCCGCAGCTTATTTATTTTTTTTATTCTTGTATTGACAGAAACAACTGAGGGGTATGAAGAATGAAATCTGATAAATAAGTCAGTTTTTTTAAAGTTTCAAAAAATAGAAAATAAAAGCCTCGTTTAATTTGATCATCGAGATGAAAAACAAATGTTTAAATCAGTCACTTAAGTAGAAAATAAAAAGTGGAAAGAGCGAGATAAAACATAAAAAGCCATTTCTAATCGATGATGATGATTATTATTATTATCTATTAAGAGTATCATTATTAAACGTAGTGTCTTTGTGATTTAAATGTTCAGTTGTTGTCTATTTGTTAATCGAAAACACTACAGTATTGAAACACTTCAGAACCCCGGGTCATTGGACAGTGAAATATTTCCTCTATTTCTCCTCCGCGCACCGCACACGCAAGCACACACGCACACACAGCGGAATTATTTATCGCGGCAGCCGCTTCCTCGAGCCGCCGCTGGTGCTTATCATCACCGCATCGATACAAAATAAGAATCAGCAGTGAGAGTTAATCAGAGAGCCCGCGGGGCTGCGGGCTGCGGAACCATCAGACTGACCGTTAAACCCGACATCGCATCAGGCGTCGTGTCAGGGAACGTAACGGGGCCGCGTACTGAGCCGGAAATACACCTCATCACGGATGTTTAGATTCCCTGAAAAACAAACAGCTGCGGCTGCCGGTGGTGATCTCATCTTTTCATGGCTGGTTTCATTTGATTAAACCAAACTGTATTTTAACCACGTCTGTTTTGTCGCCGTGGAGAATTTCAAAATAAAAAGGTGGGCTTTCTCCTCAGCTTGTACAGCTGAGCAGAGTTTCAAACCGTCAGCAGAACCAATCCAACACGCTATTTTACGAAAACTGAGTGGAAGGAAAACAGATATAAATGCAATTTCCACTTAATTCAGAGAAATGTGTTCAAAGAGACGCGCTGGTATGGGCTTCTCTAATCATGTCTCATCAATAATGCATTTTAAAACTGACAGGATACTTGAAACGCAGAGAGGCGTTACAACATGAAGCCCGTTTCTCGGACACCGGCTAAACTTCAGCGTTTAGTTACGGTACAATTTTAATGAAATTAAATTTATTGACGGCGGAGGGAGGTTCTGGTTTTCAGCTTGATGAAAAGCTCAGACACTGTAAAATGGATTTGAGCCCATGTTGCTACGGCATATTAAACCCTACAAACCTCACTTACATAGTTTTATTTTTATATGATTTCCACAATCCTCACGAAACGTGTTGCAAATAAAAGTGACGCGGGCACCTGTGACTTTAATAATAAATGTGTTGGGATTAATAAATAAAAAAAATCATTAATTATTTTGTTCCTCTCCTTGTCAACAAGGTAAATATTCAAAAATATGTCCAGGAATTAAAATAAGGCCTCAATGCATTTCACATCATTATTGACCAGGTGCAGTATGTTTAACATAATATACATCAACATGTACAGTAAACTCATTACAAGCTGGTGAGGAGCATGCTGCATTGTAGCATAATGCAAAGTATCCTGGTGAATAACATCATCATACAGTGCAGAAGATCGAACTAAGTTGTTTTGCTTTTATTGGTGGGTGTTAAATCGCTTCTCCACCACTCAGGTATCACTGGACCTCTGCATGTTTAGCACAAACACCACACATAGCCACTGGGAAAAAAAATAAAATAAAAAATGCAAAAATAGGCTGGATGAAAAACTTGGAATTGGGCTGCTGGGCCACTTTGATTAAAAAGCAACTCATCTTCCCCAGCAGTCCTTTCAAATGCAACAAACTGACAGAAACAAACTGACAGAGAAACCAATAATTGGTGTGTATGTGTGTATGGTTGTGTTTGAGGGATTTGCTCAACAATGGACTGAGTTGCTTTATTTCTCTGCCTATATATCTGTCCGCCTTCAATCTCTCTCCCTCTCCCTCTCTCTGCTCTGGGCTGGGGCTGCTGCTGCTGCTGCTGGAAGGGATGTAGGCTACTTTCTTGTCTAGGTGATGGGCAATGCAGGGCTCAGAGGCCAGCAAGTTTCAGTTAAATACCAATTTATGTAGTGTTTCCAACTCTGCCAGCTCCTCAGTATAGCAGGGGAGCCACACGGCCTTTGTTAATTAAAGAAAAGATCTATATCTGGAGGGTGGAAAATCCTCCTGCCCACACATGTCAGTGAAGGGTGGCCCTGATGTGTAAACTCCTGACGCCTGATTTTGTTATGAGGCTGAAATTTAAAAAGGAACAAATCACTGAAGTGTAGGAGGAAAGTCTGCTGAGGTGGGTTTGTGTTTAAAGGTGTGAAACTGCTCCTTTTGATCAGTAACATGAACAGAATCTGCGATTAGCAATACACGTAACCCC
>BRZM01000499.1:53110-126447 GCA_033238685.1 Lates japonicus | reverse complement strand
GGGGGGGAGGGAGGAGGAGAAGATGGTAGAGAACAAGGGTGAAAAGTGTGAGACGGAGGAAGAGGAAGGGAGAGGGGATGATGAGGATGAAGACGGGTGGGGGTGAAAGTTGCAGGAGGAGTTTTACAACATGAAGAGGAAGAGCAGGAAAAAAATGATGGGTGAGAGGGGGTAAGGAAAGTGGGAGAGTAGAGGAAAAGGAGGAGTGAGAAGGTGAGGAGAAAGAGGTGCAAAAAGTGGAAAGGAGGGTGGAGGTGTTAGAGAGGAAGATGAAGACATGAAGAAAGAGAGTGAGGTGGTGATGACGCAGAGGAGGAAGCAAGGGCAGGAGGTGAAGGAAGGAGGGAGGAAAATAAGTGAAAAACAAAGGACAAAAGAGCTAAAAGAAGAAGAAGAAGGTAGGAGCAGGTACAGGAAGAAATGAAGGAGGAGGTGGGAGACGAAGAAGGAACAGAGGGAAGGAGGAAGAATAAAGGAGGAAGAGAATGGAAATAGAATTGAGGAAAAGGACTGGGGGGGGGAGGTGTAGGGAAAAGAGGAAGAGAAGGAGAAGGAAATGTGGTGGAGGAGGAAGAGACAGGTGGCGAGAGGAGGCAGAGGTGGACAAAGCAGAGTAAAGAGAGTGAGGATGAGAGAAGGAGGAACATGAGGTGGAAGAGGAGAAAAGGCTGAAGGTGGTGCAGGATGAGGATAAAGGGTGTGGTGAGGGAAAGGAAAGAAGACAGAGGAGGACAATAGGGAGGGAAGAGGAAGAGGAGAAATGAGAGGGAAGCAGGAGCAAAGGCGAAGATAGGAAACATGAAGAAATGGAGGAAAAATAAGAAAACGAGAGGAGGTGAGGGAGGCACAGTGGACTCCACTGATCAGGAGCATGAAAAGACTTCCTCACTTCTTTGTTTTCCTTTCCAGACATAAATAATGCATCGATGAGTTCTGATGAGAACATTAACATTAGTGTGAACTTAATGAGCACGCTGACTGAGAATGATCTGACAAACCAACACTGTAATCACCCGATTGAATCACCATGATCCAAAACAAAAAGATGTGGAAACCTATTGATTCCAAATAAAGTCAGAGGCTTTGATTCCTGACGAAGGGGGGGCGAGGAGCGAGTCAATAATTTTTCTCCGGTTTCTACCTGAGCTTCATCTCAGTCGACACGTTTGTTTGGTCAGCCGCCGGAGATTGAGACCTGTTGAGGCCACTGTTCGAGACAGCCTGAAGACTGTTGGCTCCGTGATTAAAGTTTAATCAGCCTCGTTTGGTGTTAATAATATTCTTCCCCCCGTTTTTTAATGAAATTCTTTTTTTTTTTTTTTAAACATAATTCCCCTAAGCAGGACTGAACGGATGGTGAGGAAGAGGGTACGCATTTCTCATGGAGCAAAAAGGTTTCAATTGGGGCTCTTTGATAGCTTTTAATAATATCCCAATGGTTGATGGAGAAAATCAAATAGAATGATAAGTCTTTGATTTATGTCCTGAACATCAAACCAACGTGTGAGTGTGTAACTGAGCTGAAGGCGTCAGTTTGACTCGCTCCTCTGGTAAAAAATAATATCCTCAGCCTGATCCAGGAGCTTTTGAATTAGCGTGATCACAAAGATTTCATCCAGCTCCACATGTGGTGCAGCTGCAGTCTGTCGGCCTGCCATGAGCGGGAGTTTGAGGCTGTGAGTTCCACAGTTCCAGGCTTTTTAAGACAACCTGAAATATTTTAAACTCAAATCAACTAACAGATGATTATGATTATCACAATTTATTACAACTGGCATTGACAACAATAACTCGCCAAAGACGTCATATTTTTATCTATACAGCAAGACTGCACATCAAGTACTGAACTGATTTGCACCAAACTTGGTGGAGGGATGAGGCATGAACCAGGGAAGAACTCATTAAAGTTTGGTATGGATCCGGTAAAAGGGGTAGATCCAGGAATTTAAAAAATGTTTTAATCAGTTCCCTTAACATTGTGTCATTTCTATTGTTTCTGATCTTGAATACAACAAAGCAGTTGCTGAGATCTGTGAACATGATGACTGAGGTGTAATAAACCCCAGTTTATAAATCCCAATCCCAGTCACTCTGCACTTCATGTTCACCTCTGTGTATACTACCTTATTCTGTTGTGTTTATCTCTGTTTCATTTCATTTTGTACCTATAATTTTTACCTACTCTTTTTAAGATAAGATAATCCTTTATTAGTCCCACAATGGGGAAATTTATCTTGTGCTGTCAACCCCAGAGCTGCTAAATTGTATTTTGTTGTTTTCCAAACAATGACAATAAAGATCTATTTAATTCCATGATATTGACATAGACGTTTATCTTAAATAATGGGGAATACTGAAATACAGCTCCTTCTGCCTGTTTCCCATTATAGAACATGCCGTTAGTGAATTTTTTTTCTTCTAAAATTTGGGATAATTTTTTTTTATTTAATTTTTTTTAAGTATGTGACTTTCCTGTATATGAAAATAAATAACAAAGGAACATTTTTCCAGCCATTATTGTGGTTGTGCTAACCATTTTAAAATTCTGTTTATTACAGCAGTTGTACACTGACAGGCAGCGTATTCACTTTAAGCATGTAGAGTATGTATGTTACGGCAGATTTAATATTAATAGCTTTTATTAGCTTAATACATGCTAGCATATTCATGTTGGTCATCTAATGGATTGGAGTGAGGGGGCCTCTCACTGTAAAAAAAAAAAAAAAGAGAGAGAGAAAAGTCCACTTTAAAGGATGATTTCAGCATGAGTGGGGTTTCTGCTCATTTCAGGCCCTGATGTTTTTTCTGATTATAAAATATTAAGAGATGAAGGGATTCTCAATGAAAAGAAGAAAGCAGCAATTCATTTCTAATGCTCTCCTTCCAAATGAAAACTGAATGCTGAAATTAATTATATCAGATGTACAGTTTTTTGCAGTGTACTTGCAGCTCAAGGATGTTCCTTTAACCCCTTTTATCCGGGACAGATCTGCTGACCATGCAAAAGTTCTGCTTCACATTCATACTGCAAACTGCAAACTGTCCATTACAACCATGTTTTTCTACCACTCACAACCTTACGATAGCTTCTCAAAAAGCTGTATGAGTTAAAATATTAGCTCATAGCTCAGAGACGTCTTTCTTTTGCAGCATGATGCATCCCTTTGAACGACACAGCCCTCAGTTTTTTATTCCAAAATCACTGGGGTCATGTTCAGGAAGGTTTTACCTGCTTTTCGACAATGTTTTCCTGAAAACCTGACAGTCAAATGTGTCTAACTTTAAATATCATCAGTTCTGTTCCACATCTGTGCATATAAGTGATGGTAAATGATTTCACCATCCAGTGACTGTAATTAAGCTTTATTTTATTCTTGCTATTTAAAAACCCCACAGTGTGAGCATATATAGTTGCAAGTAGAGAGGTTTTTTACTGTGTGAGTGTGTAGTAATTCTCGTCAGCCTGGCTGTATGAAAACACTACCGTGAAGTAGGTGATAAAATTTTCAACACATTCAATCTCTCTAGAGCTGAAACATGAAAACCTGAAAGGACAGCTTCCTCTGTTTTGGCAGAAAGGGACTAATCCTACACAGTGTGTCAGTATTACTCGAAGTTTCAAAACCCACTGAAATTCACTGGTCAGAGTTTAATAAATTTGAACGCAGCACCCAGAGACAAATACATGTCAAAAGTGTCTCCACATTTTTAGAAAAATACAATGAGAGGGATGTGGTCACTGCATTTAATACCATGTGGCAGATGGCAGTGCTGTGCAGGTAATTCAAAATAAGATACATAAAAAGCAACATTTTCAATGTGGAAGGGCTGTTTGTAGGTGTGATCCCACTGAGAATCAACACTCGACACTCTAAACCTATCATCTTTTAATTCTATGGCTGCACATAGATTGCATGTTTGAGTCTCAAAACCCTCATTAATAACTAAAGTTGTACTTAGCCATCTCCAGCAAACAATCTCTGATGAACCCCTTTATATTTTCTGTGCAACACCAAACATCTGGCAAATTTAGCGACTAGCTGATGAGGAAAGTGATACGGTTATTTTTTCCTGTGGAGTTGGTGGAGACCAAAACATGGCTTGATCAGGTGGATAAAAAACATGTGCAGGTCAGCTTCAAGAAAACATATCTAGTATTTACATTAATACATCAATGGTATCAAAAAAAAAAAAAAAAACTTGCTAGCTAGCTCCACGTGGGTTGGAACAGGGTGTAGACGGCCGAGGTAAGTATGGGTGTGTAGGTGGGGGAGTTGCTGCTGGTGATGGTGGATGAGCGGTGAGAGTGATGGAGGAGCCACTCTCACTGCCAGAGAGTCAGAGTGGGGTGAATGTCCTCTCTGATTAGCGGTGCCGTCTGTGAGTGCACTAATGCACCTCGCTATTAGCATGTTTCTCCTGGTTGCCACGGGCAGCGCCGCGCCGCCTCCCCGTTTGACATGTCAGAACGCATATCAGTCACGGCACGCCGTGGCCCGTGGGCTTAACATTGCTAAGAGAGAGAGAGAGAAAGTGAGGCTGTGGGTAGGAGCAGTAAGTGCGTTGGTGAGTGTGTTCTTGTCCTTGGTTGAGTTTTATCTCTTTGGAATGAGGACGTTTTCGTGGGGTGAGGCGGTTTCAGCAGGTTGTCACTTCTTCCAGGGGGTTAGGTTAGGGTTAGGGTGTGGGTGTAAGGACTGAGACTTCAAGTGGGATGGTTTAGGCTCAGAAAAAGCTCAGAGAATACATCCTGCGATACTATTTCCCTCTTAACGTTTTACAGAAGTAGGATAAATATCATCATAACCTCTGCCAAAGCTGCACACTAAAATTAGTTCAATAATAGAACCTGGTTTTGGATCAGTATCAATTAACATGTAGCTATAGAAAATCATGGCATATTGAACATGTGGCAAATTTTTCAGCAGTGGAGAAAAAAGTTACAAAATTCACATATGCAATATCTTGTAATCTTACAAAATCTTTTAGACGATTCCTGGAGCCAAAATCGAATCCATTGTTTCTGAGATATCACACTAAATAACAGACAACCAGGAAGAAAAATATAACCTCCTTGGTGGGGGTAAAATAATAAAACAATATAGTACTTTTTAACTATAATGATTTCATGCTGTTGTTGTCTTATATACTGTGTTATCCCACCATACCCCAAATGATTCCTGGGTTCCTCCTGGTGATACCTACAAGCAGGAAATGAGGAGAAACATATTTATTTCTCCTCCGCTTTGTGAAGCTATGCAACATTTATACTGTCAGACAATCCCTGCCATCGTTTTTGGTGAATATTTTATATTTTAGTTCTCAGTGATCCCTCAAATAAAGTGTTTGTTAAAGAGAAATGTGTGTTTAAGAGTTTAAGAGAAACGGGTACAACATGGAGATCATGAAAGCACTGAGAGAGAGAGAGAGGGAGAGTGATACTGTACGTAGACAACCCCGTCCACACCCTTCTGTCTGTGGACTTTGTGTGGGCCCCTCAGTTCCAATGAGGGGGAGTCTTAATGATACAGCTTAAGGTAATAGTTAATATCTTTCCAACTTCATAGGAACAACCACTCCTGTCTCAACATGCCAAGCTCAAAGCCAGCTCCATTAAGACATGGTGGCCCTGACATCCACCCCATCTCACACCTTTGGGATGAACTGGAATGTCAACTCTGACCTAGGTCTTATCACCTAACATCTGTCTCCAACCTTGCCGATGCTCTTGTGGTGAAATAGGAGTAAACCCCTGCAGCCAGGTTCCAAAATAGTTTTAGGAAAGTCTTGCCAGAAGAGTGGAGGCTGTTATAGCAGCAGACTGATGCTCATAACTTTGGACATGATCAGCAGTGACACACAGATTTCAGATACATAAATGGGGAAAAAAGTGGGAAATATTCAGAGAGAAATCTACTAAAAGTCTAAAACAATGTGACAATTTACAGAAAAGATAGAGAAAGAAAGAGACAGAAACAGAGACCTCAACAGCAGTAAACCAGACCGGCCTGTAGAGCTCAATCAATCATGAATAGATAGATGGAGGTAGGGAGGGAGAGAGAGGAGGAGGGGCAGGTGAATGAAAAACACGCCTGGAGGAGGGAGGGAGTCCTTCACCAGTCCGAGGAGTGATCTGTCTGCCTAAAGAGCTTTGTTACCATATTAACTGACGTCTCCAGATGGCCTTGTCGAAAAAACAGAGCTGAGCATGGGAGGACTGATAGAAAGAAAAGAGAAAGAGGGAGAAATGCCTGAGCGGAGAACAGTGTAGTGGAAAGCATGAAAGGCCTCAGAGAGCAAGCGCAGGGCCGCGGAGCCCGGCGTTCAGCGAGATGGGAAAACAGAAGACTGTAAAAAAAAATCCCCTCAACTTTTCTCAACATCAGCTCCAAAACCCTCGACCCACCGCTCCGTCCCTCTTCTCCTTCCTCCTTGTACTCCCACCTCCTATTATTTTTCTCCAGTGTTACTTTCTTCTGAAAATCGCCCCGAGGCTAGGTGCTCTCCTGGGTGGCTCACCCCGGAGCAGAGCCCTTGTTCCTCGCACGCTGGTAATAATTTGAGCCTGCTTGAAAAAGCCAAGGCTTTTAGAGGGATCAACCCACACACCTGCTCCTCCACCACCTCCTCTCAACCCCCATCTGCATTCGAGGCATCGGGCCTTCTCCCATGCCGCCGCTGCTCCACACGCCTCCACGTGCCGTCTCCCCTCTCTCCCCTACATCCCACGACCAAACTGCCTCCCGCCTCCTGCCTCCTGCCTCTTCCCCCCCCGACCCGCACTGCACCGTCTATTCGCACGACTCCCATTAAGAAATGCAGCTGCAGCCACGTGGCATGCATCACTGCTGAGAATCTCATAAGGAGACAGAAAACATAAGAGACAAGACAAAGAGAATGAGAGAATTGTTTGTGTTGTTCTGGAGAAATGTGGCGAGGAGCACTGTGGTGGAAAAAAACGGACTCAGAAGGAGAGGGAGAAACAGGAGAGAGGACGAACAAAAAAATATGAACAGTGACTCTTCTGTGGGTTCATGCATTTTGTACGGCCACTAGACTCCACCGCCTCCATCGTCCAGCTTACAGCTGCCCTCTTCCATATGCGGTTTCATGCCTCTTGCCTTGTCTCCTGACATTTTTACTATTTAATCTTTCACAATCAGATCTGATCTACTACAGTATGAACAGTTAGCACTCAGCTGGAATGAAAATACTACTTGTGCTCAAACAAACGGAACAAAGTTGTAAATATATGGTCTGTGTTTTGTAGCATGTTCACAATTTGGCAGCCAAGTTGTTAAATCGTTGTTAAATTGTTGAAATGAACTTTTCACTCTTTGTAGCTGTTGAATTTCAGCTAAATTTCAAAAACTTTTTTTTTATCCTCACTGATGGGGATTGTGTGCTTAATTAATGCCAACCTTTAGTCATTTTTAAACAGTCAAAAAAGTTTTTTAAAAATCAGTAGAAGGAGGTTAATTGAAGAAGTTCTGTTCATTTTTCCCATAGAAAATACAGGCTTGGATGGGCATGAAACTTTTTGTTGAATTATCAGTGCAACCAGTTGAAAACAAGGAAAGTATGAAAAACAAGACTGTGGTGAAATTAGATATTACACTTTGTAAAATGTAGTAATAATATTATATATACATATAAAACAATTTGAATGCTTATTGTAACATTGTTTAATAAGACCAAAGTGCAGAGAACACACCACATGTAGAATTTCTCATTTCAGAGTTGTCTGTTAGCCATGGTTAGAAATACCAGTCGCTAACAACGCTGTATGTGTTCACTGCTATTGATGCGAGTAGCAGCCATCTTGAATTCTTATGTTGGGGTTAGTGGGGTTTCTCCAACTTTCCAAGTTGGAAACTTATATTATTGTCAAATATTGCCAGCTCCTAGATCAGCCCCGTTCACCTCCCTGATGTGGGTTGAGAAGCTTCTTCTACTGCATTTTCATTTTTTCCTATCACATGCATTTTATCTACAACATTATCCACGAGTCTGTTAGTCAGGTCACCCAGTACTATGACAGCTCTTTCTTTATATTGAGTGATGCTTGCGAGCAACTCGAGCTGCCCTGCTCCACTCCTATGACACACCTCACTCTCCAATCATATACCATACACACACCCTCTCAACTTGGCGGTCTATTCAAGCTGCAGAACATTACCCATCGCTCCCTTTGCCTCTCTATGCCACTGCTGCCCTGCATCCGTATCTCACGCAACTGTCCACTTACCTTCTGGCTCTGTTGATTGCTGCATCTCTCGCCATCTCCGATTGCTCTCCATGAAGGGAGGAGGTCGGCTTCATTCCCAAAACCCAAGCTCAGTCCGCTCCGTGAATAAACCAGACGCCGCAGCTCCCGCATCACCCGCAAACGTCTGGCCGGGTGGCCTGTTCCGCTCATCCTAGAGGAGTTATACACCCGTAGTATTTCAGTTCTGTCAGTCTTTAATCACGATCTCCTCGATCACTTTCTCATCCATGAAAACTCTGCCGATGTCCAACAGTTAAATTCGAGCGCCGGTGATTTAAACATCGCTCCACCCAAAGGTAAAGGTGAAGCTCCAGCAAAGAGGCGCACCCAGACCCGCAGACAGTTTTCCCTCCAAAACACAGAGGAGGTCCGAACCTGTCCTCTCCACTGAGGCATCCATCCTGTCCTCTCCTCTCGGAGTGAAATCAGCACTCAGTGTTATAAACGCCAGGATTCATTCATTAGAAAACAACACGGTTTAATCTGCCTAGAATTTAAACAGCCCGGGCCAATCCTCTGCGCTCTTTTACACAGTTCAAGCCGCCCCGCTTCCTGCTGACGTCATCCCCAAAGGACTCTGGGAACTGCAGTCCCAGCTCCAACCATGGGTTCCAGGTTCCTGCCTCCTGCAGCAGCCATTCCAGGAGTTTTAACTTGAGCTGGATTCTGTTTTCTCATTTAAATAATCATTAAAAAAATATGTGTTTGAATATATAAAAATATGAATTTACACTCACTGATCACTTTAATAAGTTATGTTAATGTAAATATCTGATCAGCCAATCACACGGCAGCAACTCAAGGCTTCCCAGTATCTCTTGTAAACTACATCTGTGGGGAGTGATGAGGTCGGAGCCTCGACGACAAACTCTACTTAAGTTCTGCTGGTGTAATAAACATTTCAGTTTCAGTGTCTGACTGAAATTAGATTATTATTGAAAGATGAATCTGTGTCGATGATGCACTTGTGACCACACTCTTTTCTCCCTCTGACTCAGACCTAATCTGACCTGATCATCTGAATGAAACTGTGTTTCTCTGAGGTAAAAGAAAAGACGTGACGTGAGGAGGAAGAGGAGGTGGAGGGAAAGAAGAAGACGAGGCATCACATGATGACATCTCATCCTCGACTTGAGTGGAGATGTCTCCTCACAACAGGAGCTGTAATAGATGGATCACCCACCATCACTCAACTCAAGTGTGCTGAGGAATGGGAGTGTGTGCGTGAAGTGTGTACACATCTGTGCATGTCATACACACCAGTATTGATCTTACCTTGGGGGTTTTGATGCGTGCACTGAAAAACATAGACCCACCCCCCAAACAGACACACACCTGCATTTACACACAGGTGGCAGGGCAGGTACAGTGTGCTCCTCTGTCCTGCCGTCTACTGCTGGCAGATCTTTTATTTAGCCGCTGCAGCAAGCGGCTCCTTCTCATGAATTATGCAGCTGCGGGCCCCTGTAACAAGCTCCAGGCCGACTCTACACCTTGTGTGTGGCTTAAAATATAGATAAAAGCTGAACAGCCAGCTACAAACATAGTCTTTTTTTCAAGACAGAAGCAGGCTGGTGAGCAGAGAGTCCACAGCAATTAGGTGAGGCTGTGGTGCTGCAGAGTCCGGCCGCCCGGGATCCGCAGAGAAAAGTCCAGCTGTTGACTATATGGAGGCAGAAACAGAACAGAGCAGAATGGAAAAGAATAGAAAAGAGCACAGCAAAGCCAAACACCAAACCAAGTTGAACTTGTTAAAGCACAACAGAGCAGAGCAGAGCAGAGCAGAGCAGAGCAGCGCAGAGCGATTCACACCAAAGCAATAACAACAACAACAGCCGGAATAGTCTCATCCACGTTATTAGCTGAAGATGAAGGGCCGCGCTCGTCAAGTGAAATCTTTGTGCTTGTTTCTGCTCTTTGAGCATCCCGGGTGAAGGGAGTTCTTTGTGTTGGTGAGATGAGCTTGAAGTCGGCTCCCCCCCACTGATTTCATAACAAAGCTTATGCAACTTCCAAGAAGAGAACAGCGTGTGCAGTAGCTGGTGTTATTTTCAGACAAAGCATGAAGGAATACTCTTGGTTAATTTCATAAAAGTTATTGAACACAGACAAACATGTATGATTCAACATTTTATGTTAAGCTTATAAAATAAGTAAATACCATTTATATGTGTTATCTATATCTTGATTAGATGTAGATATTAAAATGTGACGGTTCAAACTTGAAAGATTACATACGTGTGCACCAAAAAATAATAAATAAATAAATTCTTTGGCTCTGTGGTTTAGAGAAAAGCAATTGTTCAGACAGTGTTCGGGTCTGTTGACCTTCTGACTCACTCTGATGCTTGTATTGAAACACTTTGCAAACAGGTTAAAAGAGAAACATTAACAAATTGTCTGAAATAAGACAAAAAGGTACAACAGCTGTAGATTTCATGAAGTGTTTGTCTAGTATAAATATTCAACAGAAATACATCTTGTCACTGTGGATGTGGTTTCTTAGCACACTACTATTCCTCATCCAGGAGGCCTCGAAGCTCTTGAACACATTTTAAAACTTAGATCTTTCCAAAACCCACCTACTGAATCTCTGATATTGATGGCCAACCTAGTTTTGATCAAAAATTAATTTTGATTTGATAAGCAGGTCTATCTACAGTCTTACAGGGTGTTGATGGGTTCAAGTTCTGGCTCTGATTTTGTCAACCTGTGCACGGGTTTCCTGGAGCACAACTTCATTTCACTCAATTATAAATTTTTTTTGGCCACATCCTGTTGTATAGATAGATTGATGAAAGCCTCACTGAACACACTCTCTGAAATCATAACAACATGGTGCACACACTATCAGGTTTAATACAGCATGTAGCACCTGTGAAAGTTTCCTTTTTGGACACACTGAGGGTGAAAAGATCCTAATAACGCTCTACACAAAACCCACAAAGAACAATAGTCATTTTCATGCATCATGTTTTCATCCATCTAAGAGCTTCCCTGATTTTAGTTGTTGAGATTAAAACCTACAGGACTGATTGAGTGGAGACACAGGGTGTCAGTGTCCCGGTCCACAGGGTCACTGAATGTGCAATGTGCAGAAATGAAGTGAGGTAATCTGCTGCAAGACATTTTGAAGATGCTGGTCATTCAGTCTCAGTCTCATTCTGAATGCAAATGGATCTTCAACATGAGAACACTACATCCACCAGGTCTTTTAAAGTTCATTCATGGTGATTTATGGGTGTTGCACACCTATGACTGTATTGTCTGTGTGAATATTCTGCTCTCTGTAGGGATGACTGGGGTTCAAGAGGTCGTCCACTGATTGGACAGTCGATGGGTCGATCCGCAGCTCCTCCAGTCCGCATGTCAAAGTGCCCTTGGGCAAGATACTGAACCCAATATTGCCCCTGATGGTTGTTATGTCAGTGTATGAGTGTGTGAATGTGAATGTGCCATGCAGTGGCTGACATGACTAGAAAAGTGTTGTGTACGTGCAGTCATTTACTCTGTGTGACCACACCGGACAACACTCTGTCCTCTTTGACTGAAATGACCACATGAGATAAATTAACCCTTTATTGCATCCTCTTTTTTTCATTGACTGGGGCTTTTAACCAAACAAATGAACAGATCATATTATATAATTCTGACTGTTCATGAATTTCAAAAATAGACATTTCAAAACTAAATTTACATTCAGCGATCTATATCTTCATTGTTAAAAATCTGCCTATAAATAACTAATATATAAGATAATGAATGAATAAATAAATGAATGAATGACAGAGCTTGTTTACCATTCAGCCATAAAACCCCTGTAATCAGCATCTTAATAATTGAAAGTAAAAACTTGACATGAAACAGAATCTTAACATATAAAACACCAAACTGTAATAGCTCGACTGTGTGCTTATAAATTGTTTAAAAACCTCATATAATCCTTTCATATACAGTTTGTAATGGTATCCAGATTCTCTGAACAGGAAAAAATGTGAATGTCAACGTGAATTCAACAGTGAGCATGATATCATACAACAGTGAGTTATCTATTCATGGCTCCATTAATGAATCATAGCCTCCCCAGACTTTATACTCCAGACATGCCCTCTTTGAATATGTCATAAGCGCTTATTCTTTTTTAATGGGCCAGCAAATCACGGCCAAAAACAAATATATAAACTCATGCAAACATTGCATCGGAGCAGAGGGGAGGGGCTTACAGGGGATTTCTGTGGGTTGGTCCGGCAGATGTAGGAAACCTGTACGAGAGAGTTGTGGTTGTACAGTGAGTGTGCAGAGAATGGTGCAAAATAACCTGTCTCTCTCTCTCTCCAGGTTACATTATTTATACTTTATACCCAGAAGGCTCTTTAAGCAAGTTAAAGCCTCTGTTTGCATCACTTTGCCAGGCTGCACCTTGGGAAACATCACTGCAGCCACAGACTGCAGTCTCTCCACAGACCAAACTTGGGTAAAGGTCAGATTTACAGCAACATAAAGAACACCCATTTTCTTTGTGCTGTGCAGACGCTGGTGTTGGTAGTGTAAGATAAATGTTTACATTTTCTCCCAGCTGAAGGTCATGTCCAGCTGAGCTTACAATATCAGCAACTTTAAACAGCTTTTATATACCCAGCTTTGCCCTGCAAAGGTTAGACCTGTGTTTCTGCCTTAGTTCTCCTTAGTCTCTTTGGTTAGCCAAACATGACCTGCCATAAAAATTAATGAGCGGAGTGAACGGGAGAAATTTTACTGAAATTCACTGACAGTTTAACACTAAAACTTGAAGCTTGCAGTTTTTTTCAGTTGCAAATATCTACACATAAGACCACACATACAGATGAGACAGAGACGCCACTGAAGTCATGGTTTTGGACACTTGACAGACGTAATACTCCAACCAGCTCCTGAGAAAAATACCTGGCTCTTTAGCCACTAGATCTTTCATCAGTCACTCATGCTAAACGAGTAGGAAACAGTCAACTGGTCTAAGCTTGTTCCCCGAAAACGTCTGCCGTAGAACCAACAATGAACTAGAGCAGGCTGAAAGCTGCTGCAGAGTTAGGTGTTGATTTTCAACATTTTCACTGTCCACAGCTGTAAACAATCATCCATCCAGCATCCTTCATCACTCTGTCTCCTCAATTACAGTCATCTTTCATCTATTAAATAAATACATAACATCCCAAGGTGTAAGATTAAGAAGCAGCCAAGCATTATGTGAGTTTTCAGATACTTTAAAAGATCTGCACTGATTTGTCTTCTCTGGAACTTTTTACAAAGTTAAGGAGCAAAAAGCGAAAACTCGGTAAATTCTTTAAAAATCAAACTTCAATTTTGCATTGAGAATCATTCACATTTGCTCTTTGCAGACTAAAAACTTTAAAAATGTGCACCCTGCCAGACCAGTTTAGAAGTGGCACTGTATTATTTCTTCTCTGTATCCTGACTGTGTGTGTGGAGCTGCTCTCGACTGGCTGCGGCGCTTCAGAGAGACCGATCCTCCATTCACTGTGATCAGTCTTTAGCTCGGTAATCAACGCCTGGAGTCCGCTCACTGCTCATCTACTTCAGATAGATAAATAATGCACAGCTCAGCAATTAAAAACACACAGATCTGATGCCATGTCACTAATTTATTGATTACCCCTCAGCACTTCAAGATGACAGGGTTAAATGTCAATCAGATGATCTGAGTCACACTTCAGTTGGAGTTATTCATTCCTGCGGCCGGCAGAAAGAATACAATTTCCCCTCTGATGGGTCTATGTATTATTAACTGTTATGCTAAGTTGTGTTGGACCGCTTTCGGGAGACGCTGAGGTCATTCCCGATTAGATAGTGCCTTGGAGGAGACTTTAAAGTGAATAAGAGATTGCAGACTATTTGATGTTGGCCGCCTCGGCCACTCTGTCGTCACCAGAACAAAGTCTCATGAGAGCGATGGCCTCGCTGCCTGTTGTCTTCTTCTGATGGGTTGTAGCTGCGCTGTTGATTCAGTCTGTCCTCTGACGTCCACGTTTCATCTATATGAGTTTCAGTGGATTGGTATTTCATGGTAAGGTCTGGGGAAAAGTTAAGGCGAAGAAGGCACAGAGAAAGGTAGTGACCCAGAAGACTTCTGAGATCCTCCCCGAATGTGAAAATAATCTTGATTCAACTTTGATCATGTTACCATTTATCCAGGTTTCAGTTGTAAAACATCAGAAATCTTTGACGTCTGTAGTCATGATCATTCTGACTAAAGCCTGGGATGAAGGATGGATGTGAGAGTTTTAAATTCTAAAAATCCTTGGCTTTCAGGCTGTGTGTGTTCTCAGCCTGAACCCCCAGATGTTTGGAATAAGAAAAGCTGAGCTGATACACATAAGTTATGGCGCAGGTATACTCCAGCAGAAATGCTCATCAGATGGTGGAACAGCATCTATTAGTACCTGCCCTCATTGCAATTTGAGGGGGGCTTCATGTCAGTTGTGGAAGCCAACACCCTGTCTAGGCAACGATTAATCAGGTGTGTAGATGAGAGAGTAGAGATGGTTTGAACTGCTCAACCTATCTTCTCAGCTCTATTCTTATACAGCTATTTTTGTCACTTTTCTTATATAAACAAGTGCAAAACTATGAATGCCTTCCAGGAGAGACTGTGAACTGTTACCTCCACACACCTCACCCCTCTGGCTTTTCACCCTGTCTTTGAGGGGGAGAACAGCCATATAGACTGGAAATATTTCCCTACAGCACAGGATCCATTCTCCATGTTGATATTGTGGTTGACATTTGAACTTATGTCCTAATGCCCGTACACAGCTTTAAACAAGATTGGAATTATAATACTTTTATGCTTTGGTTTAAAAAATATATATATTTACTCCAATATTTTGAAAATAGCAAAGGTGAAAAAACATATCTCATACATACAAGGGCACCCATTAGCTTCAGGACCATCCATCCATTTTTTGCTGTTTATCCAAGATGGGGTTGCAACAGCAGCAGGTTATGCAAGGCAGCTCAGACATCCCATCTCCCCAACATCCTCTAGTTCCTCTTGGGGACCCTGAGGTGTTTCCAGGCCGGATAGTCTCTCCAGCATGGGTCTACCCCGAGGTCTCCTCTAATAGGAGTTGTCCAGGAGGCGTCCCAATCAGATGCCTCAAACACCTCACCTGGCTCCTTTTTGATGTGAAGGAGCAGCTCCCTCTGGATGACGGAGCTCCTTACTTTATCTCAAAGGTTTTTTGGTCATAACCCAAAGCTCATGACCTCTTGCAGTTACACTTGAAGCAAGATGCTAAAATCTTACGACTGATGTCGGTGGCCATCTTAACTAACTATAGCTGTTTTTTGTTGAATTATTGAGCTGTTACAAACATAAAACATCATTTAAAAACTGACCAGAGCAGCTAGAACTGCGTTGGAAACCAGTTATGAGGTTTCAGGCGTGCAGCAGTTCCTCCTCCGATAGCATCTGTGTTTGTCAGCCTATCAGCGAGAAACAGAGCATGTATCCTGGTGACTTCAAAGGATTTCCTCTTGAGCTCTGCTGGTCTCAGGATAGAGTGGTGTCACTGACTGACACCCCTCCTTTATGGTTTTCTTCTTCGCTCTGCAGCCCTGCCCTCTTTGTCCTTTTCTTTCTCTCTTAGTTTCCCCCTCACTCCTGCTGTCTTCTTCCTCCCATTTGTTCTATCCTTGTCTTTTCTTTCCAGCTGTCTTTTTCTGTCACTGTTTATGAATCCCTGTGTTGGCATCTAGATTTGTTTAGGCTACAAGACAGGAGACAGGAAGACAAGGAGAAGGGGGAAAAAAATCACCATCTTTCTATTTATTTGTTATTTTATTTAAACGCTGAAGAAGAAAAAAAAGATGACACATAGTGAGAAAAACAGTCTCAGCAGGGTTCAGGATGGAGCTTCTCACTAGGGGACTGTCATCCTGGTGTCTGTTGCAGGATGGGGCCTGACGCAGCTCACGCACAGGCCCAAGGGCAGACCTTATCAGCATGGGTGGCGGCCCACTCTGCTCAGCCCAATAGCTAGGCTCATGGGACACGCAGACGAAGACGGAGGATGAGGGCGTGTGTGTGGTTTGACACATGGACACGCAGATCTGCTCTTTGAAGGCTTCTGCACCAAATGTACCTTCACACACACACACACATACACAGCCTGTACTTATTCAGCATCTCTTCTTTATACCTTCCCAGCATAGATGTGAAGCATGATAGCTTGTGAGGTCAATTTCTGTCAGTCATCTCAACTCATATTCTGAGAAGCAAAATACCCACCGTAGGCATATTTTCTCAGATACCACTTGGGTATTTTGCTTCAGCCTTTTGTTTTGTGGTGCTATCATTATTGTTCGACGGGACCAGTCAGCATTTATTCGATGGCTACAGTGACTAGTTTTTTGGCAGATTAAGACTGTTGAGATGAAAATCTTGGGGTTTAAACATGGCTGAACAGTGTACATTCCCCACGACCCCTGGCTTCCACAGCCAGAGGTGCTGTCGCTGTAAATAAAACACAATCAAACTTGTTTCTAATTTTGATATTTTGGGAAGTTTCCAGGCTGATACTGAGCTTTTAATCATTGGTTTTTAATGACTTTGAAATCTTTTTCACTGTATGTGATCATCGATTTGATCTGAATGCATGTATTATATATTGTATCCCTGAAACTTATGGTAATGATAATTTTAAAAATACTATTTTCCTCCCAGTGAGCACTTTTACTGTTAGAGACTGCTCACAGGTGAAGTGTATCATGTTGAATGCTGTTTGTCAGAAGGAAGAGGTGATGAAGATCATCCCAGGTTTTATTATCCCATGATCAGACAAAGGATGAGATTAAAGATAATGTTTGTTGTAATTGTTACAGTTTAAAGACTGACGTCCCATATATTTTTACTGTACTTGCCTTGTGACGGATCATTGCCACTTTTCAGTTTCACTCACCCTGTTTTGATAAACGTTTTGTTTATCTGGACCTTCTATGGATTGTTGGAGTTATTTATGCTTTGTGTAATGCCTCAGCTTTTCATATTGACTCCTACCCCTCTAGACGATACACTGGCATTTCTGATTGCTACCTGCGCCCTTCGATCCTCCGTACCATCACACTTCTTCACATTCAACACACAGCACAGAAACACACCTGGCCACCTGAACAATCTTTCAATTTCCATCTCTGATTCCTGACCTCTGATAATTGGCGAGCCGGCTGACTGATGGCTGCCTGAGCGTGGCGCAGGCCTCCTGCACCTCACCTGCAGCAACGCGGGCCCGGTGGTGAATTATTAATGGCTAATATCATTATGTAGGCACTGCTTGTCATAACAATCTAGCCTAGTGGAGGGAAACTCAATCTGCTGCCCCTGCCCCTGCGTAGACAATGCTTTTTAATTATTGATACGGACTAATTGGCTACAGGATCTTCAAGGCAAGGCTGTTACTTTGTCTCTCTCACAGCCTCTGCCCTGCCTTCAAGAAACAACTAGGAGGCCAGCCCTGATGCCCCATGGTCAGCAAATTCAGCAGGAGGACCACCCCGCCTCCTACACCTAGCCCTCTCACCTCCTCCTTCCTCCTCATCTACCTTTTTTTCCTTTTCACTCAGAACTTAAGATTCTCCTCTTCCTCCTCTCCTCACCTCGACATCGGACACCAGTTAATTAAAATGGGACAGGGGCAAGGTATCACTGATGGCGCCATTCGCAGCACATCCCTACGACACCGCGGGCTCGTCTCAGCAAAGGCTGCCTGCTAATGGACGGAAGAGGTAGAGAGAGGATGGAGGTGAGAGAGACAGAGGGTTAATGGAGTTTAATTAGGGTCAGTGTGACGGTCCGAGGCTGCGGTCTGTGGGGCCACCGTCTCTGCTTTACTGTTGTTACCATTCATTACCATACCATTTAATATCAGCCCTGCTCTTCCCTGTCCTACCTGAAGAGCCACACCACTCTTCCTTTCTCTGACCTCTGTTAAAGCTGAAAACATATATAGATTTTCACACCCTCCTATAGAGCCATCAGAGATGCAGAATACATCAAAGACGACAGGACGTCCACAAATGAGCATCAGAAAACCCCCTCTAGTTAAGACTACTTGGTGAACGAAAGAGGTGTTGGATTAAGTCCATGAGTCCAAAGTAGTTAAGGTGGTTTAGGCATCTGACCGAAGCCCTGGGCCTTGGGTCTACTGCAGCTACAGCCAAGAGCTAGGATGTGTAGGCCCAGAAATGGGTGGAGAGATTATATGTATATATATCTCATCCGGCCCAGAGACCTTTAGATCCCCAAGTGAGGAGTTTAAGCATACGTATCTAGATGTAACGTCAGCCATCAGCAAACATATGGTTAGTTTAAGGCCTGAGTTGTCGGATGTTATATAGTTTGGACACGATGCAGTTCATGATTATCATCTCACAGCCCCTGCCTTGAATCCTATATAAGTACTATGTCTTGGTCCTTTGTCAGTCTTCTGGTGGCATGCAGGAGGTATCGACCCGTGCTGCTCATTGAGAAACTAACTTGGCATCCTGATGAAGAAACTAAATAACGATGAAGCTGTGACAAGAAAAGTTAAAGATATTTAAAAGTAGCTGCAGCAGCTGAAGTGTGGAGGCAATGAGATGACTGGGTTTCAAAGCAACACACACACACACACACACACACACACACACACACACAGTGTGAGCATGTTTAGGAAGGCTGCTCAGGTGTGTAGCGTGAAGTCTGAGGAGAAGAAAGACAGTGTTGTATTGTGTGTATGAATACTTTAATTTCATTGTAGGAAACCAAGAACCACAGGCCTTTGAAGTTTAGGGAGTGAGTGTGTGTGTAAAGCTAATATCCAAGTGCTGTTGTACCTGCGTTTTGTGTGTGTACAACATTTCCGCCTATGTGATGTGTGTTTTCACATGAACTAAAACAAGTCCATGTCAACCTGCCTGTATGTTAAAAGGTAAAGAAAAGTTGAAATTATACAAACTCGTGGTTAAAGAGGTTTTCAGAAGTCGGCCCCCAAAGTCAGATCCTCGTTTTGTGACATCCAAAGTGATTTTACAAGACAGTTTCATATGAGGATTTAAGTCATTTCGTTTTCTGTAATTTGACATTATCATCCTCCCAACCTTGTCTCTCATAAGTCAGCTGATCTCAGCGTGTTGCCATTCTAGTTCTTCCTGTTCATCAGACTTTGATGCTGGTTCGGCCCATTTAACTGCAGAAGAACATTTCCTCTTATTTTTCCTCAAACACAATTTGCCGGCCTTCTGACCACACCTTAGAGCTGAAGGAGTTCATGGAAAGGCACACCTTCTGCCTTTTTGTGTTTTCACCTGATTGGCTGTCCCTTGGTTTATTGATTGCTATTTAAATCTTTGGAGGCATGGCCAAGTTGAATGTCTAGAGAGAGATGTTCACTTTTGTTGCTTTGTCAAAGTTTTTTTGTGTCTGAATGAAACACATGCTTGCTTTTGTGATGCTGCCAACTCAACAGAATCACTGTGTTTCAAAACTACCTTGAAACACTTTATTAACTTTATTTCTGAAAAAGACATTTCAGTAAAGGCAATTTGACATAGACAAAGATAGGCTCAATCATATGCGACCAAACCCAGAGGGAAGGTTTTATGTACAGGATAAATATAAAAGCTTAACATAGCAGTACGCCATGATATAACTTTTATTTCTTTTATTCAAGATGAGATCTGGATATAGTCGCTTTAGCAGTGAGTCGAGATGGAATGATGCTATGTTCTCGCCCTGTGTCAGCCCAAGGCATCAGTACAGTATTTTATTCTACAGAGGAAAGACGGACTAGCTGTTTCGTCTCCACTTGTCTCTCTTCAAGAAATGTAAGAGATTGCAGATGTCAAGAAAATGGCTCAGGGCTTGAATTAAACAGCTACAATATTTAAACATTGTCTGCAAAATGAGGATGGAGAATTCTGTAAATTTATCGGCCGAGCCTTTGAAAATTCAAAGTTTCTATTCATGTGTACTGCTCGTGACTTCTCTAATCTTATCACTGACAAATGTTTTTCTTCTCTGTTGCAGTGATTTGGTGAAATAAACAATAAAAAGAGCGCTTGAAAATCTAGATCGGAGGGCGCTAGCATTTGCATCATGTTCACGCACGGCTCTTTCCATCCTAATTAGCAGAGATAAACACATGAGATGCAGCCTTCGCTTCTTTGCCAGCTGAAATATAATCCTTTCTTTAAACATGTTGTCAAATGCAAAAGACGGCAGACGCCTGATGCGCAGGAAGAAAAGGCAGCTGGGCAGAGAGAGGCCGAAAACATCAAGAGAGACAGAGAGAGAGCGAGAGAGAGAGAAAATAAAACTGAAGCCCTGATGTACAGATAGACAGACATACAAATGGACAATCAGAATTATAAGATATTTTATAAGAAAATAGACTTAAATGGCCCTGATGTAATGACAATAGTACACTCATAAACTTACTGTTATGAAATTTTTCACCTTGGAGGCGGCTTCCTTCTCTTCCAGTCTTTTATGCTAAGCTAACTCACCACCAATGCTGTATCCTACATTTAATGGATACAGACATGAGAGTGATAGCAGTCTACCCATCTGAAACTCAGTAAGAAAGTGAATCATACAGTATGCGAATCACCAACGCAAACTTCCAACACATTTAGTGCTTTTGCACTGCAATGTGAGTGAGCGTGAGTTTAGTCGGTGGTAGTTTAACATCTCGGATAAGTGAGCACTTACGTGAATCGTTGCACTGATGGAATTAGTATGGAAAAATGGTATTGTACTTGAATTATGAAGACAACAGGTAAATATGAGTATAAGCCTGTCCCAAATAAGGTCCTTGCCTTCTGACACTGAGAAGGGGCCAGTTGTAAAGGGCCAGGGCAGTTTTATTTTATGTTTTGTAATTACTGGAGTTCATGCTGAGCTTTGGAGCTGATGTCACCTAAGTTGCGATTTAGCCTTATCTTCTACAAAGCCTTTCTTCTAGAAAGAAGATAGTTTGAAAGAGGTTAGTGAGAGAAACACACCCAGGCTGTAAAGGTGTGGATCAAGAGTAGATGGGTTTCTCACCAAGTAATGTCCCCGACAACCTCTGTAGGTGTCTCATTAGCTGTTTGTTAGCAAATCGCCTTTTAAATAGTTTTAAGGTCGAGAATAAACCTGAAAAATGTCTCTTGGAGCTTGTGTTGGAAACCACAGACCTTATCACATCCCACTGACTTTGGAGACGAGGGTGGAAGTGCTTGAATGCCAACTTACTCCTGGTTTCAGGACCTTACTGCACCACCTAGCCGGTTAGTTAAATATTGTCATAACCTCAGAGATTTTAGCTCAAATTAGACCCAGGCCAAAAACAAAACTGAGTTTTCCTTCTTAAAATGCCTGATCCATAATGGTTGGACCTTTTCTACTGGATAATATTAAGGGCTTTAATGGACTCCATTTAAGGTGGCAGTCAGTGGTCTGTACCAAATGGGATATATGAGTGTGTGTGTGTGTGTGTGTGTGTTTGTGCAGTCATGCCACTCTCATTCTGTACATTGTCCAACTGCCACATATCCCCATTAAGACCAGACACACACATATATATGGGCCTTCACTAAGTGGCTTCTGCCATCTGCACTCCGCCTCCTGCCCTCACATGCTTAGACACACTACATTGACACACACACACGACACACATGACGATGTATGCAACACACAATTTCTCCATGTAGATTTAAGACTATAACTGTTAGGAAAATGAGGAAAGCACAAGGGATGGAGATGAAGCATCAAATTGAATCACATGCACACCTACAACACACACACACACACACACACACACACACAGAGATATGCACATGTATAAAGTAATGCTGCCTCCTGTTGGCCTCTTGTGGAACAGAAAGCGCCTATGTCACAATCAAGAGGCCCCTGGCCCTGGTTCACAGCTTTTTAGGGCCCCACCACAAACACTCATCTGCATAATCGGGACGACAAGTGTGGAGAGGGCGAGAGCAACGGAGGGAGGGGAGGATGGAGAAAGGACAGGAAAGGATGAAAGAAGGGGAGGAGAGGGCGAGCAGGTCGGAGGCAGGATAGAGGGAGGGTTACAGACTGAGGGGGAAGGAGGAGAGAGAGAAGAAAAGTGGGGTGGCCAGGAGGAAAAAAAGGAGTAGGAAATTGGGAGGTGGTGAGAGATGGAGATGAGTTGAGGGGCAAGAAGGAGAGGAGGAAGGGTGAAAATGATCGGGGGGGGGGGGTAGAGTAAAAGGTGAGGGAGGAAAGGAGCGGCCATGATGAAAAGGAGGTGAGGTGGAGTTAAGGGGTGTGTGTGTGTGTGAAGAGTGAGTGAGGTGTGTCCTTGATATTGGTTGCGATAGCCACCACGCCCTCCTCACCCTCACCTCCTCCTCCTCCTGCCTCCTCAACCATCAGGAGTCATTAACCACTCAAATGAACGGTGGAGGAGGCCACTTAAATCCTCCTCTCCTCTCACTCTTTTCTCACCCACCGCTCCTCTCTTGTTTGTCTGACAGACTTTCGCCTTCTTTAATCCTCCTCTCGCTCTGCTAGGTTTCACCCTTTTTGCCTATTTTCTCATCTTTAAGCTTCCAACTGTGTCCAAACACACAAGCAAATTATTTTTTTTGCTAGATTTTTGTTGAGGAAGTAATTTGATGTCCGTTTGCACTAGTTATCTTGAAACTGATGCAAACTTTGTTGTTCTTCAATCCTTTTTAGGAAGCAACATCAGTTAGCAGTTAGCAGTTAGTATCTGCTTCATATGCACTACAGCCAGCTTCCAAATTGTTCTTCTCCTCTAACTTTACTCGAATCAGGCTTCACTGCCCTGAAGGTTAACTAAGTGCTTTAGCTGCCGTATGAATATTAGGAATGTAAAGGCATTTACCACTCTACGATATTGCAAGGTCTTAAAGTGTCCTCAATACCGCCGTACAAAATTTATAGGTCTAAGCAAAACAGTAGTTTTGTTACAGCTGCAGGAGTACAGCTAAGGGAAATGAACTACACGGACTATCATCCAGCATTTTGCTCGCCCTCTTCAAATCTACAGTTAAAAGTTATGCTGATGTTGAGGCTAGGAGAACAGAGCAGGGGAGAGGGACGATGCTCCAACGCCTTTTAGATCTGACGGTGGAAGCGCTAATTTTAGTTTCCTCATGCCACGAAATGAGAGAGGTGACAGAAACAAAAACAATATATATATATATATATATATATATATACAGGTGTATATATATATATATACATAAATACGCGACTTGGTTTTTTTTTTAAATATCACAATAAATATCATGCCATCGACTCTGTTGCTGAGGTGTGTTATCGCCTGATATCAGTTACATCCTCAAATATTGTAAAACCGAAATGAAATACAGTTTGGTGACAGTGAATGTACTATCATCCTCAAATGTTTGCCTTGGCTTTCTCAGTCTCTCTCACACATGCAGATGTATCTATACAGTCTGTTCTCATTTCCTCCTCATCGCCTTCTCCTCTTCTCCTGCTTCTCTTGTATACGACATCGCCTGGGCGAGGCGGGCCCAGCAGCCACGCTAAAAGAGAGCCAGCAACGGAGCTCGGGTTCAGGACCCCACAGGTCCGCATAAAAGAGTGGGGGATGAACAGGCACTTCCATCGATTTTCAATTGAGGGCTCCCTGTACCCCACAGAGGACTAACTGCGGTTTTCATCTGGGTTACAGGGCCGAGAGGGCTTACAGCGAGGGCCTCCTGCACAGAGGAAGCAGCAGAGTGGAGCAGCCCTGAGACTCGGCACAAATCTTGCAAGCATGGAGAGATTTGAAATGTAAAATATTTTGTCTTCCATTAAATACAAAATCAGTCTAGTCTACTCCAATTCAAATACCTGAAATCACTCCCAAAAAGTGTGTGTCAAGAGGGTGGCTGGGAAATAGTCTAGCTGGAGTTGTTCATCGCAGGTTTAAAGCATCACAGACTAAATAGGTTGATGAACATCAGTGGTGTGTACAGCGATTGCTGATACCTGATTTGGAGCAATGTTAGAAAGACATAGCCCATCGGTTTCAGCCTCTATTTGGTTTTGATATGAAAAGTCATATGGCCATGAAAATATGGGATGGGCAGAGGTCACCCAGTGCGGGTGGTGTATACCACAGTGAGTCTCTAGTCTTTAACCCTGCCTGGCTGACTGTTTGCTGTGTGTCAAAATAATCTAAAAAGTTCCTCCAACTCCAAAGAAGCATTGAGAAATACAGCCGATCATAGACTGTAAAAATGGATCCTGCTAAATTAAAGAAAACAAGTGACAGGATCTGCTGATTTCATTTTCATACAGCAAAAGTGGTCTAAACATACAAGTTACAAGCACAAAAGTGAAAAATAAATAAATACAAATGACTTTTGTACAGATGTTCTTCAGTACTTGACACTGGCCACTCAGCTTGCATTGACTAAACTTAAAGTACTGATGTGTGTTTTCTATCCATGATCTGAGACTTAGAGGTTCTGTTTTCTTGCACATATTCTGACACAGTGAATCAGTTTTACTTGTTTCGCTTTTGGGACCAGAGGGCTGCCCAATTAAAACGGGCATATAGTTTCTTCCCGCATCAATCTGCACTCAAGAAATGTGAAACTATAGATCCATTAATACTGATTCATATATTCTAACATAATATTTGCCAGGGAGCTCACAGACATGATGCATGCACAACTACATGCATATTGCATCATCCTCAGCAGATGTTCTATGTAAGATCTCTTTATGCATTAATATAAACTTCAGAGTTTCTGGCTAATGCCACGGAGACGGTAGAATAAAGTAATCAAAACTGAAACACATTGAAGTTCAGCTATGTTTCATAGACAATAATGAGGGAACCTCTCAAGGCAGAGGGGGTCGTATGGGATCGCTCTGAGGCAGGAAGGAAATCTCAGCTGAGGGAAACAAATGTGTTGCTGGTCCGAGGTAGTAGGATTTAGGATCTGGTGGTTCTAGAGGGGTAATAGTAATGACTTTGGTGATCTCCTGGCTTTCTTCCAACACCACCATGAGGTTAGATTTTTACCCAGTTAAATGTCCAACTACTGGATGGACTGTCATAATTTTGAATAGACATTCATGGTTCCCAGAGGGTGAACTTTCAGAACTCTTACTTTTCCTGGTTCAGAGTGAAATGTCTTCACATCTGTTGGATGGATTATCACGCAATTTGGGTGTGTTACTGATATTTGAGCTTCTCGTCATCTATGACTTTTATCTGTACATTATCAGGTCAAAATTTATCATATGAGATAAATATAAGTCTTACAGTGACCAGTTTTCTTTATAAGCTCATATCAAACAAGTTACAATCAGACTTAATATGACCTATGATGCATTGCAAATATATTCAAGTCATTAAACAATTTGTTATAAGATCAAAGAAAAAGTTTTACCCAGAAAACAAAACAAAAAGGAGGAAAATGTCATAGTTGTTAGTTATGTCTTTATTTTTAAACAGGAAGAATATAGTATAAGCATAAGTATGTATGTGAACTTCTTGCAAAACAATTCTTTAGGCTACAAACATGATGACAAGAGCGCTCACCTAATCTCACCAGCCACCCACTCACTCATGGGCAACCCTCCTTGCACCATCCGGGCGGTGTCTCCACAACAAGTTGGAGCATGCTCTGATCCATGATCCACAAACGCCGCCTCTTCTCCTCCTCCTGTTCCCCTCTGTGTAAAAAGTTATATTAGCGGGTGAGGGAGCAGGCGGGGTATGAGGATGGGTGAGTTAGTGGAAAAGTGAAGCAGGAAGGAGGGGGTGGGGGGATAGGGAGAGGGGATGGTGTAGGGAGGGTGTTTCCCCAGCGGGACGCATTAACAAGCCCATCCAGTTAAATGTAGCCCATTACCTAATGTACCGCCCTTCTCCAGCATAGGGGAGACAGCAGCATCCAGCTATTGATCAGATGGAGCTGGCCTCTGAAGCTGGGAAGCCTGGGTGGAGGGAGAGACAGATGGAGATGAGAGGCAGGGATGGGGGAGAGGGGGGAGAGAGATTCATGAAAGGGAGATAAGCTAAGAGACGGGATTATTAGGACTCTTGGCCTCCCACCTCCTCTTTACCACTCCGCCCCTCAATCCTCCCTCACTTGCTGCTGTCCCCAGTCACATCCTCCCTCCTTCAGTCCCCTGCCCTCCGCCCAACCCATGTTTCTTTCCTTTATAGATGATTTACATCGATCAAGGCCTCGCGGTTGCCTCCCACTGACAGAGGCTTCCCTACGCTGCGCCGCTTCACATCATCATCATCCACATCATCCAATCGCCATGTTTTCCTTTAATCCTTGTATCAGTCCATCATTCAGCCGCCCTTCACTCCCATCATCCATTCCTTCTCCTGTGAGATTGGCTGAGGAGAATTTGAATTTACAGAAAGCTGGAGATTTGGTATTTGGCTTTACCAGCTCAGGAGAGGTGGTTCTTATGTTCTTATTTCTCTCCTTCTCTCTTCGTTGTTTGTGTTTCTGCCTCCTGATTTTTTCTGCTATTAAGTACATACTGCTATTCAAGCCAAGAGCTGGAAATAAGCATCAGCCCAGATCTTTTGGGTTTGCTATCAGCATTGTACTAATAAGTCATGGGTATTCAGGGTAGATTTCAATTTACTCTGGCCATATTTGGGAAATATATTCAATATGTTCTGGTTCTCACAGCCCTGTGCTGCACTTAATTCTTTACCTCGGCTGTATGGCGGTTGTCTTTTGACGGTTGTTTATAGTTTTGTTCCCCAAGCAGCCCAACAGGAAAGGGCTGTATCTATCTGATAAAAATGCTCTGATCAGAGTGAATTGATGGCCCATATGAGTTGCTGATGCTGTAAATAAAGAGCTGGTGAACTTAGCAACTTGGAGAGCTGACCAGCAGAGCTTTTTAGGTTCTCCTGCAGTGTGTTATTCTCATGCTAACTTGATTTTGATTTAACAAAAATAAATATCGCTTTTTCAGTTTTGAAGGATGGACACCTTAAACAATAGTCACACTGAAAATATGGCCTTGGTAGTCGGAAATGCACAATTTCGCTCTTGGCCTTGAAGGTTATGGGGTTATTTTATCATGTGAATTGGGTGGTGCGGTGGTGAAATGAAATCTAAAATATATATTAAAAGTCTTCTTGGAAGGAATCTGCATACATTAATCATATACTAGCCTTCACTTTATTAAAGGCCCCAAAATAAGCTGCTTAGTATGGAATGATAGCTAGTAAACACAAAATGTATTTTAAAGTGAGAATAGTTTCGTGGTTATTTATTAGGTTGGATGTTCTCAGCTGTTAGGTAAAATAAAGGTTCAGCGTGAATTCAGAGCAATTAATTAAACTGAGCCACCTTCTCAGCCCTGCCTTTCACTCTAACCTGTGCACTATTATCAGTTTTCTTCAGCTAGTGTGTGTTTGTGTTATGGAGTGTGTGTGTATGCATGTGTGTGTGTGTGTGTGTGTGTGTGTGAACCAGAGTCGACCAGAGGGGGAAAAGCTAAATTATTGATGGAGTTTCTGTGCTGAATTGTGTGACAGTTAGATTTAATTTCCCATGTAGCTGGAATAGGGAGAGTACGACAGTGTGCTAACGAATCAATACAACACAACGTAGCAACACACGGTAATACTGAGGTAATGACACACACTACACACACACACACAGATAAGGAGTCCTGATAATTCACATGAATGCACATAGACACAATTCAGAATAAATAAAAGCCACACAGAACATGTTCCCACTGGAAGACATCCTGCAAGGAAATAAAGCAAATACACAGACCAACACAAACACTGACACACAGCACACTGTAAGATATATCTACCATGCACATAACAAAGGCAATCTAAAGGAATTAACAGCATGAACCTTCCTCTCTCACACAAACATGCACATGAATGTTACATCATGTAAATCAAAACAGACCCACTGTTCAGACATGTCCGAGTTCTCTTGAGCAAGACAGTAAATGTTTTTGGGAGACTGGCTCATTGGTCGTAGTTAGGGTGAGAAAGCCTGGCTGTTTTCTTCTTTGTTCACCACTATCAAAGTCCTTCCAGGACAAATCCAGGATAGAGAGAGAGAGCCAGAGGGAGACAGAGAAACTACACCAGTCTGATACCAGATAAAAAACAACCTCAAAAGTTTTGTGACTTTGCCTCAAAATAAGGTTTCAAATGACTTCTATTGTTCCTACACAAGGTTCAGTCCAGAGCGCCGTCATGTGACACTGTCAGCTCATCCCACCACAGCCTCCATTATAAAGTCATTATTCCCTGTAATCGTCATTTCATGGAGATATTTTGAGATGTCACAGTAGAAAAACCACTGGTGTAAATAATTTCACTCAGTAAAACCTAAACTGATCAGACTAAACGTTTGCTGTGGATGCTCAACAGTTTCCTCTACAATGAGCAGTAAACTGAGCTCATCAGGGTCCTGTCAGGTGATTGGCTCTGATGGTTTATGTTAAAGTACAATCCAGTTTAAATACTGATATATAGCCTACAGGATACAGGACTTTCACTTGTAATGCAGTATTTTTACACTGTGCAACTTTTGCTTAAGGATCAGAACGCTTCTTTCACCCCTAGGTTACTTTCAGTATCACATAGCTATTCTTCCCTGAATGAAAAGCAGTGTTTTATTTTATTTTTTTCTTTTGTTTCACCCTCCTGTCTCTCCTCTGTATTGATCTCCACCTGAAGTTGGATGATGATCGGAGCCGCTACGCCTCAAAGAACAATTAATTGTGCATGTGATCGATGTTCATCCAGAAATCAATAGACACTCTGCTCTTCTCTCTGTCGGTCTAAGTGTATCGGTGTTTGTGTGTGTGCTCATGTAGGTGTGCAAGAGTATGATAGTGTGTGTGTGTGTTGGTACAGGTTAGGGTTATACTTTCACTTGCACTATGATACTTTTCTGGGCTGTTTTTATGTCACATTTCTTCATTGTGTTCATAAGAAAAACAACTTGTGTGTCTAACTGTAATAAACTTGTTAGTTAGAGAATAAACATTGTGTTGTGTTTCTACACTGGATACTTCCTTTATAATCATCACATAAAACACAAAGGAACTACAAAATGATTGTTAAAATCTTTTTTCTTATTGGTATAATTTCTAAAAGCACAGACCATGGCACTGTCACACAGCACAGTCTTCTTTGAAAGGTAACTCTTTACATTTTGCTACAACAAGATACTGAACCAAAGTTACAGAGGAACAAACGTTTTTTTGTCTTGGTATAAAAAGCGAATATAAAGCCTGTAGTAATGTCTTTTGTGTGGAAAACACTTTAGCTACAAGTCTGAATCAATTCTGTGTCAGTGGCTGTAGCAGTGATATGGATCCTACAACACTTTGCACAGACAGAGTCAGGAGACGCACTTTTTAACAGTGTGTAATTTGTAAAGACTGTGAGGGCAGAGTCACCTGAAGCAGAAGTAGAACTGTGACTGTTAACAAAGTACCTTTATTTTTACCTGAACTACGATCTTTCCCTAAACCTAAGTTGTTTTTGTGCCTAAACTCAAGCAAACCTTTACCATATCATTATCACATCACTGATGGGGTAGTCATTTGCTTTTTTAATAGTTTATTTGTGGCGTATTTCTTGCCATCGTCTGTGCTAATCCAGGAAACGCCCCTGTGAGGCGGCAGTTTATGCACAAACACACACAAAAGTCAGCACACATTCAGATACAATCAAAGATACACAGGCTCCACCACCGAGCTGCCGCTCTCTCTTCTTCAGGATGTAAAATCAATGATCCATCCTCATGGATGGTACAGTTTGTAGAACCACAGCGCAACCTTGGAATTTTGTTTTCTCCATTAAATCGTTGTTTTCCATTTTGTTTTGGTTTCTGCTTCACAAGTGCTGGATGGATGAAGAGACTCTGGGAGGAAGCAACTGAACAGCCAAATAAACAAGGATGTAGAAATTAGAATTCTTCAAATGGTCTTGGAAAGTTTTTTTTTTTTTTTTTTTTTTTTTTTTCAAGAGAGTAAAAGTTTTTGGAGGCTGAAGTCCAACAGATGAGTTTACTTTCTCAGTATTTAACCAAAACAGCGTTTCCCTAACCCTGAACCCACAACAGCAGATCTGTGTGATCACAAGGAGGCGGTAGAAACAACTTGTTAACACTGCGGTGACACATGATCTAAGTCCATTAGTCACACTCTTTTAGCTCCATGTTTGGTCTCTACCTCCTCCTGAAGGAAATATCAGGCTCTGTAGTTGCGACAGTGTGTGCAGGTGCTTCATGGGAGTTGGGAGCTGCTGATCGCTGTATGTCACAGGTCGTCAGATAACTTTTCTCGTAGTTTATCAAGTCCATCAAGGTCATGTTAAACTACATCTTGAGACACATTACTGTTTTCTTCCAAAACTGTTGGCATGCTCCAGGCCAGTTAGAGAGGTTAAGATAGAAAAGGTGACAAATGTGCGAACAAGCTCAGCACCAGGAGGATGTCACTAATATTTTGTACTTACCACAGGAGGTAAGTTTGAGTTCCCTGATGGAGGAAGGAGCAGTTTTAAGTTGGACCAGGAGGGAGAGGGAGAGGGGTGAGGCCACCCAGCTGAGTGGCCTCATGAAAAAGTAAACAGGAAATCAGCACCCAGGATGGGGTGCTTTCCTCCTGCCACCCACCAGATAGAGGAGAGGAGGGTGGGGTGGGGGGGGTCACAGTGCAGGGGTGCCAGCAGGGCAAACCTCCACCACCCCGCCTTCTCTGGGTCAGAGACAGACACACAGGATGGATGGAAAGATAAATTTTTGATTTGGGAAGTGGAAAATGATAAAAAATACATCATAAAAACACATGATAGCACTACAGAGTGTTACCTTAAAACGATGCTTTCAAATGATGAAATAAAATCACAAGATTTGAATGTGATTAAGTACATTTTATACTTTAGATCTTCAATTTCACATAAGTACATAATGTGCTGAATATTAATTTCCATGTATATACATTATGATTCTCTGTCTCCATGTCCATGTGTCAGTAATAAAGTTTGTAGTGAGATAAAACCAGTAACTAGCAAGAGTGCACGGATTGCTGAATTACTTTCATTTTTATCTGTAATAGAAGATAAAACAACAATTTGATATAGAAGACATTGAAGGACGGATGTATGAGCAGAACAGACGACATATGGACAAACATGTGATTAGAAGAGCTGATAAACAGTTTCCACTTTGTGAGAAACGCCCGGTTCCTGCTCGGAGACGTCCACGGCGAGACACGGATGAGTGAAATATTAATGAGACGTAACGTTTTTGCAGTGAGGTAACGTTTTTTTTTTTCCCCTTCTCCTCATCCTGCTCATAACGTCAGCAGGTGTGTTGTCACCTCCCTGAAACACACATGATGACTACACACAAACACACACACACAGCAGAGCACTTCTAATGGTCCAGAGTGGGTGTGTGTGTGTGTGTGTGTGTGTGTGTGGAGGCCATTTGCAGGTAGGGAAATGAACACGTTGTGGCACTCAGAGGGCAGCTGCAAACTTTCCATGTGCGAGATGCGTGATGCACCCTGAGCTGGCAGCTGAGGCAGGGAATGAAAAGTGTTTGTTTTTTACAGCATGTGAAAGGTAAAGCGCTGAGTTTCAGAGTGTGTGTGTGTGTGAGAGAGAGAGAGAGAGAGGTAAAGTCACTTAACCCTCTTCCATTTTAGGATCTCTCTCTGCATCATCCTCTGTTCTCCCTCAGACGGATGGATGGTGACATGCAGGTGGTGACCAAGTGAAACATTTCAACTCATGATATCGCATGAAAAAAAATGACATCAGATCATGTTGTGCTGCTTTTTCTTTACTTTCATCAGCTCATTTTGATGCTGTACTTGAACTCTGACTCTGGCAGACCATCAGGACATGACACATCAAATCATAACTCTGGTTACTTATTTCCCCATGTTTTTGGGTGTAAATGATTGATAGGGACAAAAACCTTTGGAATTGGTGCAGAATTGATCATTCATCATCTGCTGTAATATAATCCGACTGGGCATCTGTCCATGTCAAAGTACGTCCAGTAAAGTGCTTGTTTTTGCCTCTGACAGCCTCAGATTGTTATCGTTAGTGTCTGATAACATAATGTAGAGGATTCCTACAGAGATGGACCTTTTCTAAAAGAGCAAGATCCTCTTTGTCTAACCAGAAACATCACTATCAGGGCTTCACAGTAACGTTTTCACTCACCAGCCAATTCAGACTATATAAAATGTACATGACCAAAGTACTGCTAATTAAATACTCAGCTTTGATCTACTCTAAGACATAAAAAGAAGAGTACGATATTCAGGAACCAGAGTTTCCTCTACCGTTGTTTTGCTCCTCCACACAGGGGAGCAGAGCAGAAGAGACAGGTCGACGACTCGTTACGTAAAGCTCCTACAAGCGTTAAGAATCTCAGTAATATCATAGACAGACACTGACCCTAAAGTCAGGCCGAAATATCAGCTTTTTTTTTTCCTTTTAAACGCACAGGTTCTGCTGCTGCTGGCGACAGTGTGTGCAGGTGCTTCATGGGAGTTGGGAGCTGCTGATCGCTGTATGTCACAGGTCGTCAGATAACTTTTCTCGTAGTTTATCAAGTTCATCAAGGTCATGTTAAACTACATCTTGAGACACATTACTGTTTTCTTCCAAAACTGTTGGCGTCTTGATGGTTGCTGCTTCATAGTGCAACATAACAGGATCCTTCCAACTAAGTTTGAGAGTCATTGTTATACTTTGTACTAAGAGACTGGCTCTTCCTTCATCTTTGTTCCATTGAAACCCTCTGGAATCTGACCAAACTGTGTAAACCCAAACACATTTTTAAATTTTCCTTCATGAACAATTCCTGTATGGGCCGGTGTTGATGGATGCAGGTGAGATATAAACAGGAGAAGCAGTGAGCGGCTCAGATGGAGAAATGAGGCTGATGTTTGAGAGAAAGACCTGATCCAAAGAAAGAAAGAAAGAAAGAAATGGTGGGGAGAGAGACAAAGAGAATGAGCGAGGGAAGGAGAAGGAAGAGAGAAGGAGGACAAGGCTCACCACACTCAGCTACAGGAAAGACTGCAATTAATAATTTACATCATCTGTCACTGTGCGCTCCACTGGACCACTCAACAAACAGCACCCGTAATTTAAGGCAAAAACACACACACTCACACACATGCAAGGGCCCTGCACACACACACACACACACACACACACATACACACACAAAGAAAGAAAATGCATGCGTGCAAGGAGCTGCATTAACACACACATGCACAGACAGACGTGGTCGCATGCAAGCGGCCGCACACACACTCACACACACACAATGTAACACCACAACTCACCGGCGCAGCCCTCTGCCCGACTTCCTGCTAAAAGCAAAACTGCAGAGATCAAACTGCGGCAGCGCGGCCCTCTCCTCTCCTTTATATCCACTGTTTCATATCCCAACCCCAGACCTGTGTCTCTCTGAGCACACACCCCAGGAAGCCTTCTTCTCACAGTCCTGCCTTTTGTCTTGTGCGGCGGCCATGTTATATTTATGCAGTGTATGTCACTGCTAGCTAGCACCCGACAGTAAATATTTGATACGTTTCCCATCCCTCAGAGAAATTCTCCCGAGCATGTGATGAGACCTGTTGGGGGCCGACCCAAAGCAAGAGCAGCCATGTTAAATTTACGACGTTTGTTTTGGAGAATAAAAATCCAGCAGATACCCTCGTGGAAAGTCATAATTGATCTTGAGTGTCTGAATATTCATCGCTTACAGTAACTTTAGCTTGACTCTCTGAAGAACCTGTTAATCCAGAGCCACCACAGAGGAACCAAGGACATAATCTACGTGGCAAGTTAGAAATATGACAAAATACAAACAATTATTGTACACAATTATTCATGAACTTCACTTCAAGGTTTCTGACCTACTTAATATTTAAACATTAAAGACACACTGTCAAAAAATTCAGTTCCTAAAGAACAGGGACATGAAAGTGAAAGTGTGCAGGGACAAATCTTAATGACCTTCAAGGTCAGGGTTCTGAACAAGGCCCAAGAAAATGTGTGTCACCCTCAAGTTGGTTCTGTTTCCGTCTGGTCGCAGATACAATCTGCTCAGATGCAGAACGAATGGATTGGAGATCTCCTTTGTTCGATTCTTTAAATAACTCACTGTGATTTTATACTAATACATTGTTTTTACCAGTTGGATCCTTTGTAGTAGCCTATTTCTATTTATTGTTAGAACTTATTTTACTGCGTGAATTATTTTGGGATGATACAAGATAACTGAACTGAACTGAACTCTTTAGCATTTGTTGTATGATGGTTTTTCCAGTGCAACTGTCCCTCCAGACTTTCACACTAGGTGCAGGAGGACACCTTGCATATGCAAATCTCCAGTGAAAAAACAATAATGCTCACAAAAATGTTGTGATGAGTAAACAGCAGCAATGCCAGATATGTAACACATTTTTTTTGTATGTAACCAAAACTATGATCTTTCTCTGAAATTGATAAAAATGCTTTTGTTACCTAAACCCAACCACAGACTGGGCTGTTGATACAGTATCAACACCACAGTCAACAGCAACAGAATCCAGTACAAAAATCCACGATTCAGATTTTTTTCCAGCTTCAGAGATTTTTACCAAGCAAGATGAAGTCATGACACACCTCCTGCATCATGACTCACCATTTCCTGCTCTATGTGACTCATCACTTTACCCATACTAGTACTACATTGGTATTTTTGTTTAGCAGCATGTCATCTGGTGTCCCAGAAGCTGTTGGTGATAATCTACATATAATGTGGATTTTTAGCAGGAAAACAAAACCATACTTTAAAAAATATTCACACTAGCTGTCTCTTCACCTCAGCCATGATGACCTCAAGTGATGGAAAGTAACTAAGTACATCTCCTAAAGTACTGTACTTCAGTACAATTTTGAGGTACTTTAAGTATTTTCATTTTCTGCTGGTTTACACGTCCATTCCACTAAGTTTCAGAGGAAAATGTTGCACGTTCTGCTGCACCACATTTATTTAACGGCTTTAGTTACTTTTAAGATGAAGTTTTTACACAATGGATAAAATAACAACCTGTTGTTTCCAACCCTTCTTGCTTCTAACGTCTCACAAAAAGCGGCGTGTAGTCAGGGTCACGCTTGTGATGTCTATGAGTTATTAACAGCTCCACCAAGTAGTGATTTTTCCCTCTCACATGGTTTCATTTCGATGTTCAAATGATCCAATATTTAACCAAAAATCAAAGAGAAAAAGTCCAAAAACTGAAAACAGATCAGTGAATCACAACTTTGTTTTTCCTTCTTTCCTCTCCCATTAATCATCTCACTGTCCCTCAGATGTATCTGGCGTCTCTCTTTATAAAACTGTTTATGAAGCAGCTACAACAGTAGCATGTTGCTAACACACTGAGGCTTCATATCTAATAATATATCAGTCAGAGGGGCCAAAAAAAGTACATTTACTTTAGTACTTTAACCACATTTTGCTTACATAGGATTTTTCATGCAGGGCTTTTACTTGTAATAGAGTATTTTAAAACTGCAGTATTGGTACTTTTATGTAAGTAAATGGTCTGAAAACTTCTTCCATCACTGGTGATATCAAAATCCTTTGTGGCAGTGACACACTGGTAAATGACATCATGTCTACTGAAAAGCAGTATGTTGCTAAAAGGAGGGAAATGGTGTCAGAGGCTGAGCAGTGACTTCACAGGCTGCAGTCGTATTCTGAATAGTTTATGAACAGCCGACTAGTAAAAGTCAAACTGTCTGTCCAGTGGTTTCTACGGCAGGGGAGAAAATGTGTGGAAGATGCATTCAGACTGAGGTAAAAGAGGAAACCTTGTCAGTAAATAAACCTGCATCTGCGTTTATCTGTGGTGATTACAGCACCTGATGTGTTACTTAAAAAACAGCCTGGCAAATGTCAGGAGAAAAATTTGTTTTAATGAAGACAATTTCTTTTCTTGCTTCTATTTTTATCACTTTTTTCCTCCTGCTGAAGTTAGCAGGCTAACCAGCTAGCCCCGACCCACTGTACGATAGTGAGTCACTGAAGTGTCCGGTCTGCCCTCAGAGGACGTACTCTAACCTCTTGTCTTGGCTGCAGCTTCTGTTGTGTAAACAGCCGTTAATGCTAACATTAGCTATGTAGCAATAGCAAAAACGTACATATAGCACCTTTAAGGATCAATACAAAACAGAGTGGAACAGACTGGCAAACTGACTTTTTGTCACCCGTCTTATATTCATAGTCAATATTCTAATGACACATGAAGGCCACACCGTCCTTCATGTGTCATTAGAATATTCAGAAATTAAAATACATATTTGAATTTTGATATTGGCTGGGAGCTATCACACATCAAGACAAGGTCATGTATACACACAAAACCCCGAATGGAAAAACATTTCCCAATTTGGGTTACCTTGATCTGCTTCTGGCAAAATATACGCGTCCCTATCTCCATACACACACACACACACACTGAAAAGTGTTGTCAGTCACTCAACAGTGCAACGTTTTCGGGATTACTGAAGCATAATCGAATGGGATGGGGTGACAACACCTGGAGCCAAAACTTTGCTTTCAGATACATGCTCGGGGAAGGATACCATTTATTGAAGGAATCCTAAGTGGGTTTCAAAACATGATGTACATTTTAGAGATTGTAGTTACTTTTATGGCTACGAGCAGAGCAATAAATGCAAATACTAGAATGAGCTCTGTAATCTCTGAGCGTGATTTACACGTATCAAATACAATCTAATGCTATTTTTAAATCTAACAAATGGTATGATGAGGAAAACAATACTATGTGCATATTCCCACAGTAGATCCTAGCATCGCGCTAAGAAAGTTTTAATCCGGGTTGTTTGTGTTCATGACCAGGTGTTTGACCCGAGGTTGAGTAAAAAGTCTTGACTGTACTGTATTGTGGGCGACAGCTCACATGAGATCATACCAAGGTTAAATCTGGCCTTGATCTTTTGATTCTGGATAAATTTTAAGCCGAGACCACACAACAGAGAGTTTGAGAGAGGATGAGAGGTGGTAATTACCTATGGAAGACCCTCAGGCTGGAAGGCCCCTAACACCCAATGAGCTACATCACAGACTCCACTTCCCCTTGTCAATTTGTCTCAAAAGGAAATAGCAGACTTAGTACAATGAAGAGGTGTGGCTACGGTAAAAGGAAGGCCATAAACTTGTTTTACCTGTTCTTTGTACTTTGTGCGCTTGAGCACCACTAACTAAATCTCCACCCATTGCAATGTTGAGGTGGAGGAGGAAATCTCAACTCCTCTCAGAACATGGGGTGATGTCCGACATGTTCTGGAGCTCCATGTCTTATAACCACAGGTCAGCTTCCAGCTCCTGTGGGGCTCTTAGCTTCCCAGCAGTGTCTTGTGTCTTGTGGAGCACCGGCTCACCTGTTCCCTGGTCCACTTGTCTCCCTGGTTCCTCCAGTCACCCACGTGTATTGCCATTCTTTATCTTCTTCTTCAAAGATTGTTTATTCCTGGAAATTGCCATCTCTGATTCTACTGTGCCTCAAGTGATCGCCATCAGCAGTCTCACCTGTTGTGTGACTCGCCACTCACCTGTGCCATCATCAGTGGTCTCCACCATCCCCCGGCCTCGGCCTCCCACCTTCAACCCATCCACCTGTTCCTGTCTCCCTCTCATTCCTTTATCTCCCACTCTGTGTCCTGAGTCTGCATCTGGGTCTGAAATGAAACTAAATCATAAATAATTTTGCAAACGAATATTAAATAACGAGTTTTGTATTAAATCTGGGGACTTATTAAGAAATAACAGGACTGAGGTGTGCTAATATATCCCATGATATCACAGAGGTACTTCCTATAATTCGAGGGGTTTGTAAACACCTTAAAAGTCAAGCTAAAAGTCTGCACTAACACTGTAGTCAGTCCTTTATTTCTAATTCACTGTGCTTGAGTAAAGAGCCAAAATGTGTCAGTGTCCGACTACTTATGAACTGTAAAAGTCTCACACATCACACATGAGCACACACATCATAACCCCCAACACGTACAGTCTTTAAATACACAAACCACTCTAACACACTTACTGTGTAAGAAGCCCCTCAGACTGTGTGTCCTGCTGCTGGTTGGACCTCCAGGCCTCATCATCATTGTAAACTGGTACTTATCGGACAAAAGACAGCAAAAGACCAGGAGCAGAGGACACCAAAGTAAGAGGAGAGAGAGAGAGAGCAGCGAGAGGCAGGAAGGGCGGCAAATATCTGTGTGTGTGTCAGCAGATGGGTGTTAAAGTATGTCCAGAAGGTAGCTGTGTATGAGCATTCACAGTATGAGAAATGTTTAGAAATTTATCTTAAAATATGTATCCATTCTGGTAGTCAATTTATTTCATTTAATAATACACAAAGCAATGTTATTGTCTATACTGGAATAAATCATTCAAACATTCATAGATCTACTTCTGTTTCTCATCCCAAAGTCAGTGGGTTTTTTGGTTAAATGTCCAGTTAAGGCTTGTAGAAGAGCCTGGGAGCTAATGAAATGACCAGTTGGAAGTTTTAGTGGTGGAGACGTTAGACGCCATGTGAATTGCGGGTGTAGTTGGTTTAGCCTAACATTAGCTTTTTACTTCTGGATATCATAAAGGTGGTGTTCATCTGTGAAGATTATCTTGGTTGAGTTATCATAAAAACTTGCTGATCATGCTTATTTTCTGCAATAATCCAATGATGGAAAATCCCACTGGCTTTTGTGGAGGGAATCTGGGGTGATGCTAACTTGTGACTGGAACAAACAAAAAATCCATCATCCCTGCACCATCTGGTAAGTGAAGCAAACCTGGAGTCCCATTAATGAAGATTGAGGTGTGTGTTTTATAGCTTCTTTGACTTGCCTGCAGGTTCCTGCTGCAGGGGCATGTGCTGTAACCAATAAGTCAAAAGCATTCAGAGTTGACTGTGAATGATAAAAGCTCCGGCTCCTCAGTAGGTACTCAGCAGTCCCTGAACAAGCTACTAAACCCTGAGCTGCTGCAGTGAGCTGCTCAGTGTCGAGCAGCAGCATGCTGTGGTTGTATTCAGCGGCTCCGAGGTGAGAATACGGAGCAGGCCGAAGCTGAAAAAGAGTGCACACGCTCAACCAGCCATTTCTGAGAGAGGAATAAAGAGCTGTGGCTCTCATTGACTGATGACAGTCAAAGATGAGCAATGGGTTTACTCTCCTCCTCCCAAACCCCCAAGCACTAGCCTGTGTAGTCCGCAGCAGCACTGCCCAGTTAATAAAATCACAGTTTGCGTGTGTGTGAACGTGTCGTGAGGAGTGTATCAGTGTGTGAGGGGGAGGACGGGGGAGAGGCGAGTGTGTCTGTGTGTGTGTGCAGGTGAGAGAGTTGTTCCTAAGGCGGGACGTCCCTTTCCCTCACATCAATTATTGAGGCGTCAGGACACACTGAGAGCTCCGGGAAGGGGGTCACAGGTCAGGAGACCAGGACTCCGACGGGCTTTCAGCGTCCCTCATTGTCCCTTACCCCATCCACACACATGTTTACACACACACACACACACCCCTTCCAAAGGAGGCTCAACACACAGCACACACTGGAGGTCAAAGTGAGTGAGAATCTTTGAAGGGCAGCTGATATTTTCCACCAATATTCTGCATATTCAGACTCATTTTAACCCATTTCACACTGTATACCTGTGTGTGTGTGTGTGTCCTGCTGGGCGTGGCTTCCTGGTTCCTGCTCCCACCAACTCTCCTGCACACCTGCAGCTCATCACCACCATCAGTACCACCTGTGTGCTACAGTATTTAAGCCTGGTTCCTCCCTCAACAGCAGTTTGTTCAGTCGTCTTCAGCAGTAATACGACGGCCAAGCTCTCAGTTCTCATGTGCTTTTGAATCTTGCTTATATCTCGTCTCCTGTGCTTCAGAGCCCGTCCACCTGCAACAGCTTCACCCTCTACCTCCTTCATCAGACTGAAGTCTTTGGCTTCCAGTTCACGTCTCCCTCTGTGTTCCAGTTTTGAATCGGGGTGGGAGGATCATTCCCATTAGCAACAGTATTGATACAAATGTTGGTACTTGTATCAGATCAATAGTATTGTGATTGTATGACAATGAAACAGAGCAGAGCAGAGCAGGGGAGGACGAGGAGCAACGTGTGTGTGCAAGATGTGAAAGAAACAGTGTTTGCACAGACGTGTCGACTTTTTGATGAAACAGAATCAACGAGCTGAACGTAGAGAAGAGAAACGGACACTGTATCAGTTCAATACCAATACCACCGTTGTTATTTACTTGGTATTGGATCAGTATTAAATGCTGCTAGTTTGGAATTAAACACTCTACTGGTTTTATAAAATACCAATATCACATATTTTATGTTTTTAATTAGTCCTGGAAAATATTACAATAGGTCTTCTCTCAGTTAATGGTTCTAATAAAGATCCTAATCAAAGATTTATTGTGTTACTGTTAACTTAACAGAATGAGTGAGCGGGTTGATTCATGGTGGAGGCCTGGAGAAATGACCACCGAATCTGAGACAAAACTGCAGTTACGTGGTTTCGCAGCGTCAGCAGCATTTTGTGTTCGTGTTGGAAGCACATTCTCGAGCAGCAGATTTACTGTAGCTCTCAGAGCAGCCCTGGAATTGTACTTCAGCGCCGCAAACTGCTGTAAATCCCTCATCCATACTCCTGCTGAAATCCCTTACTCTCTCAGCAGTGCAGCAGCTCTTCAGCTCTGAGGGGTTTTGAGGTCTTTATACCCCAAGACAAGACGGTCAAGATTCACTACATTCGCCTCCTCTCTCACCCTCATCCTCCCATCTTTGCCCCCCCTAAGATTCTGACATGCTTTAAGGGAGTTATTCCACCGTGAGACTTCTTCCACTCACTCCGTCTTCATCATGTCTTCCCCTCGCCTCCTCTTCATTTTTAGGAGGCTATTCTGGCCCGAGACCACCGAGATACCCCCTCACCTCCCACTTCTTCTCACCCACACTTTACCATCACACCCCCACCCCCCACTCTCCACCACTGCTGGCTACATTAAAGGCAGGGATGGCTGATGCGTGTAGCGTTAAAGGGGCAGGCGGCCCAGCAGCGCCTGCCTGTGTCTGGGCCGGGGCCCGGCTCATGAAATATTGACGGGCGAGTGTCCCTTCCAGGAGCTGGCTCACTTGGTCTTGGGAGGAGGAGGGAGGAGGAGCAGGAGGGCCACATTAATATTTCAGACTGCAATCTCCGCTTGACAAGGAGAGACGGGGCGTTCGGTTTGGTATAAACCCCCGGCCCCCTCCTGTGTGCCCCCAGGCTGATAGGGTCGGCCTCCAGATCTCTCTAATGAAGCCCCTGGCCTCTTCACGGCAGGCTGGGCTGGAAACGCTGCAAAAAATGTTGAGCAATGAACATGTGATTTTTTTTATTTTATTTTATTTTATTTTTTTAAATTGCACAGTTACTAGCTGTAAGTTTGCCTTTAGTCACAGTGCCCAGGTGGCTGGTTTTCACATCCACCACAGTCACAGGGTGTTGCTGGTGGGTCGTGGATGTACAAAACACTGTTGACGCCACAGACCAGCCCACAATGTTTCCCTAACCTGAACCAAGCACTGCCAGCGTTAACATGACCATAAAAAGTTAACAGCCTGATTTAGGAGAACTTTAAATCACCTCACCGGCCCTGACTGTCGATGGATTTTGGTTTAATACTGATGAGCTAGAATTTAAAAAAAAAAAAAAAAAAAGGTAAATTTTTTGCAGCGTTTGGAGCCTGGTCCTCACCTTCATCTCCTCATCCCTCCCTCCATCGTCTCTCCAGCAATGCTCTGCTCTTCCTCCCACTGAGTCTCCCCCCCGAGGAGTTGAACACACACTGAGAAAGGCCAACGCTTCTGACTCTCCCTCGCACACACACACACACACACCCGTTCACAGCACAGTCTTTGATTTTTGCATTCCTAAGCAACCAGCCACCATCCAGGAACCTCGGATCACTCAAACACCACCCGCTTTATGCTAATTGCATTTCCTCATTACGATCACTGCTGTCATTAATCTCATGAAGCCACCTATTAACCACAGCAGCAGATCACAGGGAGGGAGGAGTCTGTCAATAATAGAGAGAAAAAATCAGTTAATGGTTTTACACATTAACAATGTGTCTATGAGGCTTCAGGTTTAAATCTGTGTGCTAGGTGTTTACTTTACTGTCGTCTAACAAGGTTCATTCATCGTGTATTTTAGTTTTAAGTTATTTCACTTCAGGTTTTTAGGGCTCGGCTTATCCCATCATTTTCAGTTGGGTTTATCTGAATTTCATCATCACATCAAAGTCTAAAGTCTTAGTCATCGTTTGGAGTCTCAGCGCAGCCTCCACTGTGCAGACTGAGAAAGATGGTCTACAGGTAAAGCTACAGTTCAAAGTGTAGCAGCTGGGATGAACCCTGCTTTTCTGGAGAGCTGATGTGCATCGGTGCTTCAAAATAGGTCAGTGCTGCGTCCTGACGACTCGCCATGACTGCATCAAAGGTCACACTGGGAGGATTACATCCAGTTTTGTCTTAACTTGGATAAAACAGAAGAGTTCTGCAGATTCAAAGACTCTTATTTTCTCTTGCTTCTCATTCTGCAAATTATAAAATCTAAAGCACATTAACTTATACCAAATCTATGTGTGAAGCCTTTTCCCCACTGCTGCTTTGTGCTGCAGGCTGTTGTCTATTAATGGATCTTGGCATTGATAAAGTGCATTGACTGACTTAATATGCTATTGCATCAACTTTGCTGTGGTTAACAAGGGAGGGAGGAACCCTTCTGCAGGCAAAACTCTTCAAAATCTTCCCTCTCTCATCGCTTTTTTCCCCATCTCTTTCAGATTTTTCTCCTTATTGTAATTCCACAACTGTACAGATATCCCCGGGACACAAAATCTAAGAAACCTCTGATAGTGATTTTTCAAGCAATTTTCTTGTCGGTTTTTCAGCTCTCTTTCTCTCTTCTTTTTGCTTCAAATCACTTCAGGGACACAGTCAAGCACCGTAGCGACTAATTAGATTAGCAGCTAAATTAAAAGTTGATTATTCCCTGGATATCCCCTGGAAATATATTTACACAGTGGCATTTAACTTTTAAAACCAGCAGCTTATTCGTGAACTTAGCGCAAGAGCTTGAGGCCAGGTCTACAGGGACTGAGTGTGCATGTGTATTACTGTATGTGTGTCTGTGCATCTGTGCTTGCACCCTCACACACACACACACACACAGACACGGTACGTACCAAAGCTAATTAAGCTAATTTAAACACTCTGAAAGTCCTTCTGATGAGGCTAATTACGACTGCAGCTCATCATTAGTGCTGCCGAAGTCTTGTTAAAGGATGACAGTTTGAGTCGGATGAAACAACTTAATAGCGGCCATGTTGTCGAGTTAACCTGTCTGTCTGTCGTCCATTTGTCCTCCGAACATGGACGGATTACTGAATGGTCTTACTGGGCATAAGCCTGGAGGCCCGATGGGTCAGAGACGCAGCAACTCAGTCAAGACAAATTCTGCATCTTAAATTTGCACTTTTGTTTATGCATCTGCCGACTTTGTGCTTGTGATGTTGGAAGTACTGTGTCCATGGCCAAACACCACCGGAGTAAATAAACCAAATATCCTTTGTTGTGATTTGACTGAACTGTACAAAGTCCTGACCTTTGTCTCATTATCTTGTCTCACTTGTCCCTTGAAGATGTCCCATAAAAGACTGTAATCAGCTCTGGAAGTTGTGCAGCATGTCTCATCGATCTGATCCGATACCACCTCGCTCCATCCCATTTTGCTCTGTGTTTAAATGTGATGTGTGCATGTACAGTAGAGTGCACTGAGTGGACACTGGGCCGGCCAGAGGCAGAAAAACAAGGGGGCCCTCCATTCATAATTCACTAGGTGGAAGAGTACTGTAAGAGTGTTGGTGGAGGAGAGAGAGAGAGAGAGAGAGAGAGAGAGAGAGAGAGAGAGAGAGAGAAAGAGGCAGGCAGGTCCATTAATGGAGTAATCTCGTTCCTGAGCGGTGGGGGAGTAAAAACATCTTACCTCCAGTTTTGATGGGGTTTTGCTCGTGTTTTTTCACCACAGCTGAAAGTTAACGTGGTCGTTCAGGGGTTGGGAACGAGCACAATGACCTCTTAGCCCCTGAAAACACACTGCGCAACTTCCAAAATGCACAACTGTCGGAGAAAGATTTAACTTTTTTTCTTGGTTCCTGGGGTTATTTGTTTCACAATTTTAAGGGTCAGTTCATCCAAATCACACACACAAAAAAGATATTTTCTTATCTACTATCTCTCTAGTGGTAGCTGTGCATGTATTTTTGGTTTTATGTATCAAGGTTTTTAGATATCTCTCTCTGAGATCTCTGCCCTCACCACAATACAATTAAAATGAAGGCAATTTGTGGCTTTAGTAGCAGTTCCCTATTACTCTGGATAATCCATAGACCTCTGCACCGGGAGAGGGCTTGTATCCCAATGAAGCAGCCTGTGTGAAACCTGTTTGTGGCACTGCTTTGACCTATTTATGATACATCATGTGGCAATAGGAAGCTGCCGTGGACACTGTAATGCAGTCATGTGTTGAAGATCCTGCTGTCCTAAATTGGACACTTGGATGTGCTTATACAGATGTCCTGCCAGTGAGCCCGGTGGGACACAGAGAGAGAGAGATGTGTCATTATCTGAAGTGCCTGGTGAAGTGTATCGGTGAGTGTTTTGTTGCTTTTTCACGACACATGTGGCTGCTCTGTCCACTCATATGACATGTCTGTGGGGACATGGGTAAAGTGAGGTTGTTGTTGTTGTGTGTGTTTTCAGCTGCTGCACCTGTTTCAGCTACCTGCAGCATTTTTCCCCGCAGTATCAGATCCACATGTAACTGACAAACCAAATTCAGAGGTGACAGTTAAAACAACATCTTGACTGGCACAGGTTAAAGTCAAAATGCCAACACTGGACAAACACCTGAACGTACTGACATGGTGATAGGTGCATTCATATTTTATATTTACACAAAACACAGACTAAACTAGACAATACACAGAGATAGTGTATCTCAGCCAAGGCTGCAAGTTTATTACAGCTTTAATAATAGAAAATGTTTACAATTTTTTTTAAGGATCCAGATCAGTGTTGGAACTGATAGTGATGGACAATCATGGGATAAGAGTGTCAGAGTTTGTCATTCTGAAATACATTTGTTTTTTGAGTGCAGCTTTAAATTGTTCCACTGTTTTCTCATTAAATGCTGCACTCAAAAAACAAATGTATTTCAGAATGACAAACTCTGACACTCTTATCCCATGATTGTCCATCACTATCAGTTCCAACACTGATCTGGATCCTTAAAAAAAATTGTAAACATTTTCTATTATTAAAGCTGTAATAAACTTGCAGCCTTGGCTGAGATACACTATCTCTGTGTATTGTCTAGTTTAGTCTGTGTTTTGTGTAAATATAAAATATGAATGCACCTATCACCATGTCAGTACGTTCAGGTGTTTGTCCAGTGTTGGCATTTTGACTTTAACCTGTGCCAGTCAAGATGTTGTTTTAACTGTCACCTCTGAATTTGGTTTGTCAGTTACATGTGGATCTGATACTGCGGGGAAAAATGCTGCAGGTAGCTGAAACAGGTGCAGCAGCTGAAAACACACACAACAACAACAACCTCACTTTACCCATGTCCCCACAGACATGTCATATGAGTGGACAGAGCAGCCACATGTGTCGTGAAAAAGCAACAAAACACTCACCGATACACTTCACCAGGCACTTCAGATAATGACACATCTCTCTCTCTCTGTGTCCCACCGGGCTCACTGGCAGGACATCTGTATAAGCACATCCAAGTGTCCAATTTAGGACAGCAGGATCTTCAACACATGACTGCATTACAGTGTCCACGGCAGCTTCCTATTGCCACATGATGTATCATAAATAGGTCAAAGCAGTGCCACAAACAGGTTTCACACAGGCTGCTTCATTGGGATACAAGCCCTCTCCCGGTGCAGAGGTCTATGGATTATCCAGAGTAATAGGGAACTGCTACTAAAGCCACAAATTGCCTTCATTTTAATTGTATTGTGGTGAGGGCAGAGATCTCAGAGAGAGATATCTAAAAACCTTGATACATAAAACCAAAAATACATGCACAGCTACCACTAGAGAGATAGTAGATAAGAAAATATCTTTTTTGTGTGTGTGATTTGGATGAACTGACCCTTAAAATTGTGAAACAAATAACCCCAGGAACCAAGAAAAAAAGTTAAATCTTTCTCCGACAGTTGTGCATTTTGGAAGTTGCGCAGTGTGTTTTCAGGGGCTAAGAGGTCATTGTGCTCGTTCCCAACCCCTGAACGACCACGTTAACTTTCAGCTGTGGTGAAAAAACACGAGCAAAACCCCATCAAAACTGGAGGTAAGATGTTTTTACTCCCCCACCGCTCAGGAACGAGATTACTCCATTAATGGACCTGCCTGCCTCTTTCTCTCTCTCTCTCTCTCTCTCTCTCTCTCTCTCTCTCTCTCTCTCTCCTCCACCAACACTCTTACAGTACTCTTCCACCTAGTGAATTATGAATGGAGGGCCCCCTTGTTTTTCTGCCTCTGGCCGGCCCAGTGTCCACTCAGTGCACTCTACTGTACATGCACACATCACATTTAAACACAGAGCAAAATGGGATGGAGCGAGGTGGTATCGGATCAGATCGATGAGACATGCTGCACAACTTCCAGAGCTGATTACAGTCTTTTATGGGACATCTTCAAGGGACAAGTGAGACAAGATAATGAGACAAAGGTCAGGACTTTGTACAGTTCAGTCAAATCACAACAAAGGATATTTGGTTTATTTACTCCGGTGGTGTTTGGCCATGGACACAGTACTTCCAACATCACAAGCACAAAGTCGGCAGATGCATAAACAAAAGTGCAAATTTAAGATGCAGAATTTGTCTTGACTGAGTTGCTGCGTCTCTGACCCATCGGGCCTCCAGGCTTATGCCCAGTAAGACCATTCAGTAATCCGTCCATGTTCGGAGGACAAATGGACGACAGACAGACAGGTTAACTCGACAACATGGCCGCTATTAAGTTGTTTCATCCGACTCAAACTGTCATCCTTTAACAAGACTTCGGCAGCACTAATGATGAGCTGCAGTCGTAATTAGCCTCATCAGAAGGACTTTCAGAGTGTTTAAATTAGCTTAATTAGCTTTGGTACGTACCGTGTCTGTGTGTGTGTGTGTGTGTGAGGGTGCAAGCACAGATGCACAGACACACATACAGTAATACACATGCACACTCAGTCCCTGTAGACCTGGCCTCAAGCTCTTGCGCTAAGTTCACGAATAAGCTGCTGGTTTTAAAAGTTAAATGCCACTGTGTAAATATATTTCCAGGGGATATCCAGGGAATAATCAACTTTTAATTTAGCTGCTAATCTAATTAGTCGCTACGGTGCTTGACTGTGTCCCTGAAGTGATTTGAAGCAAAAAGAAGAGAGAAAGAGAGCTGAAAAACCGACAAGAAAATTGCTTGAAAAATCACTATCAGAGGTTTCTTAGATTTTGTGTCCCGGGGATATCTGTACAGTTGTGGAATTACAATAAGGAGAAAAATCTGAAAGAGATGGGGAAAAAAGCGATGAGAGAGGGAAGATTTTGAAGAGTTTTGCCTGCAGAAGGGTTCCTCCCTCCCTTGTTAACCACAGCAAAGTTGATGCAATAGCATATTAAGTCAGTCAATGCACTTTATCAATGCCAAGATCCATTAATAGACAACAGCCTGCAGCACAAAGCAGCAGTGGGGAAAAGGCTTCACACATAGATTTGGTATAAGTTAATGTGCTTTAGATTTTATAATTTGCAGAATGAGAAGCAAGAGAAAATAAGAGTCTTTGAATCTGCAGAACTCTTCTGTTTTATCCAAGTTAAGACAAAACTGGATGTAATCCTCCCAGTGTGACCTTTGATGCAGTCATGGCGAGTCGTCAGGACGCAGCACTGACCTATTTTGAAGCACCGATGCACATCAGCTCTCCAGAAAAGCAGGGTTCATCCCAGCTGCTACACTTTGAACTGTAGCTTTACCTGTAGACCATCTTTCTCAGTCTGCACAGTGGAGGCTGCGCTGAGACTCCAAACGATGACTAAGACTTTAGACTTTGATGTGATGATGAAATTCAGATAAACCCAACTGAAAATGATGGGATAAGCCGAGCCCTAAAAACCTGAAGTGAAATAACTTAAAACTAAAATACACGATGAATGAACCTTGTTAGACGACAGTAAAGTAAACACCTAGCACACAGATTTAAACCTGAAGCCTCATAGACACATTGTTAATGTGTAAAACCATTAACTGATTTTTTCTCTCTATTATTGACAGACTCCTCCCTCCCTGTGATCTGCTGCTGTGGTTAATAGGTGGCTTCATGAGATTAATGACAGCAGTGATCGTAATGAGGAAATGCAATTAGCATAAAGCGGGTGGTGTTTGAGTGATCCGAGGTTCCTGGATGGTGGCTGGTTGCTTAGGAATGCAAAAATCAAAGACTGTGCTGTGAACGGGTGTGTGTGTGTGTGTGTGCGAGGGAGAGTCAGAAGCGTTGGCCTTTCTCAGTGTGTGTTCAACTCCTCGGGGGGGAGACTCAGTGGGAGGAAGAGCAGAGCATTGCTGGAGAGACGATGGAGGGAGGGATGAGGAGATGAAGGTGAGGACCAGGCTCCAAACGCTGCAAAAAATTTACCTTTTTTTTTTTTTTTTTTTAAATTCTAGCTCATCAGTATTAAACCAAAATCCATCGACAGTCAGGGCCGGTGAGGTGATTTAAAGTTCTCCTAAATCAGGCTGTTAACTTTTTATGGTCATGTTAACGCTGGCAGTGCTTGGTTCAGGTTAGGGAAACATTGTGGGCTGGTCTGTGGCGTCAACAGTGTTTTGTACATCCACGACCCACCAGCAACACCCTGTGACTGTGGTGGATGTGAAAACCAGCCACCTGGGCACTGTGACTAAAGGCAAACTTACAGCTAGTAACTGTGCAATTTAAAAAAATAAAATAAAATAAAATAAAAAAAATCACATGTTCATTGCTCAACATTTTTTGCAGCGTTTCCAGCCCAGCCTGCCGTGAAGAGGCCAGGGGCTTCATTAGAGAGATCTGGAGGCCGACCCTATCAGCCTGGGGGCACACAGGAGGGGGCCGGGGGTTTATACCAAACCGAACGCCCCGTCTCTCCGCTGGAGACAGGCCGGGCTCCCCTGGGCTCCCCGCGACCGACCTCCTGCTTCTGTGGATGGGCCAGAAAAATCAACTGCGTTCCCCTTTGAACAACCACCTCCTCCTCCTCCTGCTCTGTCTCTCCTTCACGCTTCTCCCTTCGCTCCCTTTCTCTGTGGACCTAATGAATGATTCATTTAACCCCTCCAACACCACCCAACTCCTTGCCTTTTCACCCAACCACCCAACTACCCGTCTTCCCCTCCTTCACACTTTATTTTCCCTCTGTTCTCCTGTTTTATTGCAAGTCAGGACTTTTTTAAATAAAGAGGAAAAGGAAAAAGTGAAATAGTGGGTGGGGTGGTGCTACCACAGTGTTGGTGGTGGTGGAGGAGATCATGAGAAGAAAACAGAGGAAACAACAAAGGAAGGAACAAACGCCCATTTGTGTCACAGATCCCTCCGTGTATCCCATTAAAAGCAGTGTTTGACAAATTACTTCACGCAGCTTGGATGTTGATTTGCCGCGTGTGTGTGTGTGTGTGTGTGTGTGTTGAGGGGGGGGGATAAGGAGATGAAGCACTTGTCAGGCACACACACACTACACTGAGCCGCTAATGAGGGCAAGATGGTGGAAAAGCCCTTTAAATGAGGTGTAACGACACACTAGAGCTGCAGAAAAAGGAAGCCTGGCTACACAGATAAAATCAATTACAGCCCTTATTATCTTGGAGGAGTCGTTAATTTAATGGAATAATTGGCCGGGACACAAAATAGCTAATTGCCACGATGAAATCAAATTTCTAACATGAAAAGGGAAGTAAATGAATCTAGATGGTAGACTTGAAAGCCTTTCCAGAATCTGGGGACAGTTTCAAAGATGGGTTTTATATTCTTGGATTCGTTTTTCCCTGGGCTCCGACTCACAGGCTCCAGAGTGAAGAAAACAGGCGTGATTCAATCGGAGAAGAGATCTCTCTCAAGTCTGTGTCAGCTGGAGAAAATAGAAGGGTTCTTACAAGAGGAGCAGAAGAGAGGAAAGGAAGGAAAGGAAAGGAAAAAAGCCTGGCGTGTGTGTAGATGTCTTCTGAAAAAACAACACAAGCCTCCGCCTCAGTGATGAACTGGGATGTTAACATGGTAAATATTTGATATAATTATGACAAAGAGAGTGTTTGAGAAACTGAAGGTCGTCTTGCCAGCCTGAGGAAGAGGAGAAAGTACTGCAGTGTGGACAGATGAGAGGCGAGGATGGAGATGTTAATGGAGAAAACTGTGTCCATGTTGTTTTCATGTGGAGGAGACTGGTTTATCAGAGAAGAAGATTAATCAGTCAAATGGATCATGAACTCTCTGCTACACCAGCTAACTGTAGATGGTGAAGGTCTCCGGACTTTATTATGTAAAGTTGAGGCAATCCTTAACACCCGCCCAATCACCACTACTTCCTCTGATCCCTTTGATTTGGAACCTCTTATCCCAAACCATTATCCTTCTGTTTGACTCTCGACCTGTTCTCCCTTCTGGTGAGTTTTCCAGAGCTGACTCATACACCAGGCAGAGAGACAGAAGTGGTCAGAGGTGAGGGAAACCTTCTGCTATATAACCTGCTATATTACTTATCAGCTCAGATGTGGCTCGGGTCCAGATGTGTCAGAGCCAGAGTTGTGATTTATGGATTCTAACACTTGTTTTCTTCGAGTTAAACACCATGTAGTGACCGGGGCTGGGGTGGAGACTGATAAAGGCCAAGGATGCTACCTGGAGGGTGTGGTTAGAGCAGGTAGACAGTCTTTAGACCTCACTTCCTAAGTCCTTTTTATGGATATCCATTTGTGGACCTTGGATTATTTTTGAGTGCGGTGTAAAGACATTTTTGCTCAGCCACCGTAGTGGTTATCAAGTATAACAACAGACAAGGAATAACCACTGCACTGGTTCCAAGTCATCGGGAGATGATACCCGCTTACCATGGGTACATGGTGCAAGAACAGAGTGGACAGGGAATGACAAAGGAACTGTTCCCCCTGTTACCAGTCGGTGAAAATGATTCTGTAGCTGTTATTTCAAGGCAAAAAACAGAGAACACACAGTTCTGCTTTCACTCCAGTTCTTCTTAACCTCATTCACACACACACTTCTTGTTGTGTGTGTGTGTGTGTGTGTGTGTGTGTGTGTGCTGGTTGGCAGAGGCGTCTTCTTGTGAGCAGGCAGTCTGTGTGACGTTTGGCAGTCACATCTGAGAGGCTCAAGAGACACAAGACACAACAGTCTCAGCTCCCTCCCTCCATCTCCATCTTTGCTTCCTCTGGAGGAGTCGAAGCCTGAAGACAACTCCAAGGCCAAGTGGCAGAACTTCAGAAATCAAGATAGTGGCCGGCCCCCTCCAATCCTACCTAGTTATAATGCCAGAACTGCTACCAAGAGGGAGGAAAGAAAGATTCTGTCCATCCTCCCCCAATAATCAAAACACACTCCTTCGTTTTCACACACAAACACAGAGACAGACATGCACACACGTTTCCTTTTGAAGAGAAAATCTCAGATCTTCTGACATGCAAAGAAAGGCCACCATCTGCTTTCCACCAGCGTTTTCCAGAGGTACTTACATTGGTGTAAACTCAGCTACAGCTGCAAGTTTGAGTTTAAGTTTCAGTTCCAGATGTTCAGGTGTCCAAACCACCTGAGCTCCAGAGTGAGGTGATAGGTGTCAGACCTGGTCAAAGCTGACAACTTAAACACATATTTAAAAAAAAAGAGTATTAAAAACGAATGAGTTTGATGGCCGCTCACTTGAAGTTTCTTCCAATTGATGTATGTTTTCCGCCTTTTGATCCATGATTATCTGGGATAAATAATTTAAAGTACTAAAAAGTTAATAAAGACTCAAGAAAATCTTTCCAATTTGGACTTCTGAGACGAGGGAAGAGATTTGATAGACATGGAGGACGAACTTGTGGTGTGGAAGGAGAAGGGGGACGGGTTACAACTGGGGAATTAACCAGGAAAAAAAAGATTACAAGAAAATGGACAGAGGAGGAGTGGAGGAGAGACAAGAGAGGAAGGGAAGTGTTGTAAGAGGAGGAGGAGAGGTGTGGCAGAACGGGCCGAGGGGAACCCGCCCCCCTAATTGGTACTTAAACACCCGCGCCGAGCAGAACTGTTGCTATCATAAGAAATTGATGAATTAACTGAGTGAGAGAGATAGGCAGAGAGAGAGCGGGAGACTGTGGGACGGCAGAGAGAGAGAGAGAGGGTTCTGAATCTTTTTAAGAGGATAACTTACTTGGGCAAAACAGCTGTTTATGCATTATTTGTGCGGCGAGCCATTTACCACCGTTTAGGATGAAAACCTTGGTTCCCGGGCTGCAGGAGTTGCCCGCGGGGACACCGAGGGTTTTGGGAGGGACCCGGCGGCCCATCAGTCACTGATAAGAAAGGATGAAAAATTAATTTGCTGGTAGTTTCGTTTTAAAGACTCAGATATCGGCCTGTCAGTCTGTGAGCTTTGGTTTAAGTGACAAACAGGCGTGCAGGGATTCAGGCGAGAGCAGGGGAGAACGGGAGGAGGAGGTGGGCATGGATGGAAAGTTTGCGGACAAGGGAGGCTGCACCCTCATTAACTAGTAATCATTTCATTTTGTTTCTATTTTTCTTTTGCTATGAGCACTTATTGCTGCGAGGTTACCAAACTCAAAGATGGCTCCCGCTCACTTTAATTAAAACTGCTCACCTGTTACCTGAACCAAAAAGCGTTTTCTAGCTTCCAGGTTTGCAAATATGACACAGCAGGGGATAAAGATAAAGAGCAGTACGTGCAGCAGTCAACACAGCAAGAAATCTAACTGGATTCATAAACCTGGGCAGACTCAAGTATTCAACAGTTTCCTCTACAGCTCCATCCATCATATTCAAACATTATGTTATGAAATCCAGGGTCAGCCTCAAAGGGATACTGGTGTGCTTGAAGACAAACACTTAACAAATGTTTCAGGGCATTACAGCTTCTTTAATATGGAGGAACATATCAGAAAACATTGGATTGTATTGTTCCATGTAAATTGGAGGATTTTTTAACCAGAACCTGTTGCTGTCTGGTTGAGGAATGATCCACGGAGGTGTGTGAGGGACTGATTGATGGACGGACGATGGCCTCCTTAAAAAAGTCCGTCCAGAAGGACGATTTGACATCATCACTGTTTCACTTTGATCACTTCAAAGAAAGCCTTGAAGTCGACGCTGGAGAATCACACGACAAGCCCTATTGCAGTAAAACAGCCGCTATCACACATCTTCAAATACCATCGCCTGTCACTCAAGCCAAAACAAACTGCTAGAGCCTCGGCCCTGCATGAAAACAACAAGACCAGAGAGTCAATGCGAGTTAACTGATTAATGCAGAAAAAATAAAACTTAAGGGTCTGAGTTTTGGGAGACTGGGGAGCTCACACATCTCCAAGGCTGTCTGCTGTTTGGTCTGTGTTGGTGCTCGACTCTTTGTTTGTGTGTGAAGAGTGATGCTGAATGTTTACACTTGGCATCATACATGCACGCCCGATGACCTTGGGATGCTCCTATTATCCAAAATGAATCAGAATCCAGAATTTTTTATTTCTGTCTTCTCAAGGACTCAAATAGGTTCAGTGTGATTGAAGAAAATTTGGATGCTCTCAGGTATCTGAACGACTTTTAAAAGAGCGAGTTTTAAATTATGAATATTACTAGAATTATGGTAACAGATTTAGGGAATACACGCTGATCCTCCAAAGTGCAGCGATAAAAAACTGAGTGTGTACACGGCGGTCTGTGCAGGTGTGTGGTTTTCCTGCTTCTATCACCTGCCCTCTCCTCTCGTCCCGTCTCCTCTCCTGTCATCTCTCCTGTTGCCACGCCGACTGCCTCAGGGCGACAGACACTTCCATGTCATGTCGGGGCGGCTCTGAGGCTGATCGGTCCTGATGGGGAGAGCTTTGTCCCTGTTTGTTCACCTAAAGCCTTAGCATGTCACATCACCACCTGGGAAGGGAGCTGTCTCTCATACGGACAAACGTACACAAACACACTCTGACATATTCACCCTGAATACTTCAATGCTTTTGATCATTTGGCAGCTCTTGTTTTACTGATGTACCCTTTACTGTATGTGCAGCCTTTTAATATCAATAAATCATATCAATTTTGGAGATGTTAGTCTGGCTGTTACGAAAACGTGGTTTTCATGATGACTGACAGCCTTTACTGGCATTTAAATCGCATTTACAATGCAAGCCCCTGGAAAATCGCTAGCTCTACTTTTTCCCATGAAAACCAGCACGATCCTGCTGTGTAAAACTGATGTTATTCATAATATCTACCCCAGTGTATCATGCTATAACTATGGTGTATGCAGCCATAAAACTCTTTGAGCTCAATTAAAGTAGTAATGTTAAATGTCAAAATGGGCAGAGATATAACAGATCCAACTAAATAAAACAATGACTATTTCCTTAGCATTAGCATAAGACACTGTAGTTGCTGAATGCTAACAAAATAATTGTTTAGCCCTGTAAAAATTACCATCTATGGTCAGGACGATAAACATCCAAAAGTTAGTTGACCAGAGCTACTTTAATCAATCACTATAAATCAATAATTATTTTGTTAACAGCCACTTGGATGATGGGTTCGGTAGCCTAATGTAGCTTTGTAGCCATAGTTATTGTACGCTAACAAAATAAAAGTTGTTTCGAGGTTTTATTTGTATTTTATTATCTAATATAGTAAGAGGTATCCACATAACCTGATTTTAATATGATTTGTTTGCAGAAAAACTGTTGAAAGAATCACCCATAAGACCCAGAAGCTGGTGGAAGCTAATCCAGAACGACATGGCTGCATTCGAAGAAATGGTTAACTTTCTAAGTAAAGTATGATAAATAAATCAATTTCTCATACTCAGCTGGCTACAAGTCTTTTCTAATTTAATTTACACTAATCCTGTGTTTGGGTTTTCTGTCTTTGCAACTGAATAGCTGCTAACTAGCCAACTGGCTATCTATCTCTCTATCAAGCTAGCTAGCTAGCCAGCTAACTAGAGAGATAGTTGTGATCTTGTGGGACTGTGTTTTAATAGCTTCACAACATTTCACATGACACGTCAACATGTTTTAAGCTTTTCATGTTATTAAACACTCTTTAGTTCTGCATTGCATTTAATGCCATTTTGGTCAAGAGGTTAATAAGTGCAGAAATGACATGGCATGAACTGACGCGTGAAGAGCAAAAAAAATGTGTACTAATAACATGTGAAATGACGTACCAAAACTGATGTTATTCATATGCCATTTGGTGCTACTAGAGATAGATAGATAGATAGATCTATCAAGTCCTCTCACACACACACTCTGACTCTCTCTTTTTCTTTTCCAACATAATGAGAGTTGAGTCCTAATGGAGGAGGGGGTGGACTTTGCCAGAAATATCATCATTCAGGCCGGGCGCGCAGGGTGAGTCGTGATTAGCTGGCAATTTATTCTGGCGGGCACGATTGAGAGGAAGGAGCCCAGAAATGGTAATGTGTTTAAATGTCAGAGGAAAGGTACGGTTCTCATCAACCTTTGGTCACCCGTCCGCTTTGAATATTCTTATTGCCGTCATGTATTAGTAATGAGAGTTGAAAAGTAAGTAAAATTTAACCTTCGCTGTACCTGAGGAAACTATGAATATTAACGAGGCCTATTATGTGTACCTGATCTGAAAGAATTTTAACCCCGTGCCTGGCTGGCTCGTTGGCTCTCTCTCTTTCTCCCCAATTTCCCTATACTCATCCCTCTCTTTTTCTTGCTATCCTTCACCCTTTTTCTTGCTATCCATTTCCCCACTTCTTCTCCATTTCTTGTTTTCTTGCCTTCTTCTATTTCTCACTTTTGCCCCTTTTTCAGTCCCCTCTTGCCTCGTATCTTTTTTTTCTCTAATTTTCTTCATCATTTCATCCATATTCTTCTCTTTCTCCTACATACGCTTCCTCTCCATCTCTCTCTTTCCTCTGCTCACCTAAAGCCATTTTCAGCCATGGAGTCTGTCTGTCTGTCTTCATCTATCTCTCTTAATAATGACTTTTTTGTCATTCAGACAGACTGTATGTCTCCATCACTTCAAAAGTCACGAAAGCTATGATATTTGGCACCAACCACACAGGAGGTAGCAACTGAAAAATCACATCATCAACTCTTTAATACTTGATTACACCAATGACTCATTGTTTCTTTGGGTACACTTTTCCTCATGTATTCAGTATCTGGTATTAGGATAAGAATTCTGCCGCCATTGCTTTTTCTAAATACTGCATAGACTCATTTATCAAGTTAGAAGATACAGACATTTTGTAAGTAGCTGGAGGTAAAAATCTCCTACACGTTAGCTAACACTTGTAGTAGTAGTTTCATGATTTGTTTTCTGGCAATGGCATACTACAGTTCTGATATTCAGCGCCTTAATCCAACTTCCAGAAGTAAAAAGCCAATGTTAGCTATAAACCAACTACACCACGGGTCACATGACGCTAACGCTCTCACCACTAAGCTTCCAAATTGGTCATTTCATTTAGCTTCCTGAGTTCTCTTTCTACAAGTTTTCTTCTTAGAAAGTAAGGATAGTTTGAGAGCGTGAGGAAAACAATAATAACCCAGGCTGTAAAATAGACTGCGAGTAGATCGTTTTTGTGTTAACGCATCCGACAACCTCTGTAGTCTCATTTAGCCACTTGTTAGCAACCGCCTTTTTTAAGACATGTAAAAGCTTTAAAAAATCACAAGTGAGGTATATCCGTTCTGATGTATTTCTGTTATTATTAGGTTACATTTTGTTTCATCTTATAGGCTACCTGATTCACACCACTTTGAATAACGACTAAAGCCTAGATGAGCAGCTCCATTAGAGGATCTCGTACTGATATTCTTCCTCAATTCACTCATTTGCTCTCCTCCATATTCCTCTCTCTATGTCTGTCAACCCTCCCTGCCGTCTCATTTCTCTCTGTCGTGAGAGGGGAGGAGGCTGTTTACCATGCAGAGATGGTGTTTGCATAGATCAGGCCAAAGTGGGGTGTGTATGTGTGTGTTGGATGGAGGGGGTGTTACTCCCTGGATTAAGGCTTGATCAAGGCACCATCAACACACACACACACACCCTCACTCCCACTTCCCCCCTGAGAGCATGGGGTTTTCAAGGGGGGGCTGACACATCTATCTGCAATGGACAACAAAGACAGAGGAGATGTTTACTGAAAAATCTGAGTCTCTCTTCCACTCGCTCCCTATCTCTTCCTGTCACTTATGATCCGAACATGTTATATTTGAAAAACTGTCAGACTCTGGGATTACTGTTCGTTTCCGTACAGAGAGGCTGAGATATCCCATTGTGTATGTGTTGGCATTCCCAAGTATCAGTGGGTGTCTGCGCCAGCACACATTTCTTTATTTATCAATCCTGTATTAGTACTGCAGCAAGTTTCTTCTTAAAGTATGTTTTCAAACTGTCTCTCGGTAAAATTGTTCCTGTGGACTCTTCTTTCAGGCGTTCAGGGGACAAAAATAGTCAAAACCATGCTAGATTTGACCAAAACGCCACTCACAGATATATGTAGGCAACATTTATGTAAAAGAAATGATATAATCTCAGTGTGTTACATTCATATGATAAAGGTTTTCAGAAACTTACCATATACAGAACGTTTAGTATGTAAATGTATGTTAAGTGTCCATTATCATGAGAAACAGCATACACAAATTCTGCGTGATTATATTCAAACTATATAAATTATGCATTTAAAAAGTATATAATTCATACTTTTTTAGTGCATTGTGCACCGTTTGGGTATTAAAAGTAAATCCTCTCACCCCCACACATAGATACACTCCTCACAGGGGGTCCTCTCACTCTTATCCCAGATAAATGTCCACCAGCTTGAGCCTGTTGTCCTGAAAACACCCCCCTCCCCTTCCCTCTGCCCGCTGTGATCTCTGGGTAAGCCGGTAACGGTCCAACTCTTATTAGCTCTCTTTATTGATTTGGAGAAGGGATTCAGAGCTGAGCCGCTCTCATTAGCACTGGATAAAGTCATAATCCACCAACCTGCGGGGTCAGACTCACTCTGCTTTTCTGCCTCAGCGCTCGGCTGCCCTCTCTCTCTGCCTCGAATTCACATGTAACGAGGTGATTCCTAGATGCTGCACTTATTAAATGATAATGAGGCTTTTTCACAAAACCAATGATGAAACAAGGGGTTTTCTTTGAAACACTTTGACTGCACCATGTTTAAAGTTTTTGAGATATTGTACATCAACTACCCTTATTCCATAACTCTAGATCATAAACACACTTTTTTTTTTTTTTCTGTAAGTGCACAGGACTTCTAGTCAGATGCCAGAATAGTCGGGGACAAGCAAAGGGGAGAGCGTTTTATCAGATTCCCAAAGATCCTGAAAGACGACAGAAATGGATCACTGCCATAAAACGTGCTAGAAGCTAGCAGAAGAAATCGGAGTGATGGGAACCCACAGGCAATGGATTCTGCTTATATAGCAATCACTTCATATCAGGTATAGAATCCAGTGCTTCCTAACTCAAATATAACTTAAATCCTTGCTTTTATTACAATTTCTGACAGTTCTATCATCATAAAAGGCATTTCAGACTTATGCACTGCAGTGTGAATTTTGCAGGGCTAGCTTGTTGCTAACTTACAATGTGAAATATTGGTCATGTCTGTAGAACTGTTACAGTCTTCCTCAGGAAAAAATCTTCAGGTTGTGTCTGCAAGTGTGCTGTTCCTTCATTTACAGCAAGGAAGAGAATGTCATGTAATAGTCTCTAATAATATGATTCATGTTAAAAGTCAGCATCTACAACTACTACCCCTCCCGCTGTCGCAGTAGTCATGAATAGCACACTGGGGGCGTTGCAGGGTAAGGGTCAGTAATGTTTAATCTATCAATTTCTGCATTACGTATGGTTCAATTTCCACAGATTTAAAGTGTGAAGTGAACTCTGACAGCTTGAAATCAGCGCTGGCACCATTCATTTTTGCTCAGGCTTTTCCTGCCAACATGGCTATGTAAACAAACCGAGTCACGTGACGCCTGGAGCTCTATAGAGCGGTGTTTCCAGTAGATGAACAGGTCTGTGTGTATTTTATGTACATACACGATTATGCAGATACATGAGCATGAGCACACAGGTGATGCTGTACACATTACTGCCAACACTTTCAGTAACACATAAAGAAATGTTGAAATATGCCAGCAGAGGAAGAAGAAAACTGAGAGCCAACTTTTGATTATAATCCAGCCGACGACTGTACGACGACGGTACTAGGATCGGTTTCAACATATTCAAAATTTGTGAATGTTTTATGAAGAGGGAAACACATTCATTACATTTGTTAGGCCTCAGTGTTGCATACAGTGCATTTTGGTGAGAAGCACCAACAACATTAACTTTATTTGTTTTTCAAGAAAACTAAACTTCAGGTTCATGAAATGGATTTTATGATCATCTTAGCCTTAAGATGCATTTGGGGAACAAGAACCCCAAAAAACCTTTCCTGGCTGCATCACTTCATTGAATATTTGGAGATGCTACAATAGCCTTGAACAAGATTATAATCTACCAACTTGATGCAAAATATAAAAGTTTCCTCTTTCCTTTGGTTTAAAACAGTCGGATCAGTGTTTGTCAGCTTGAAAAACTTTTTTCCAAACCATCCATTTAGTTGGAGTGGATATGATTCCATGTAAAAACTTCTCTGTACAAATACACAAACACATTCTCTTGTTCCAAGCACTCTCAGCCAGCATTTTTCACCATCATTTTCCCCTCTCTTCATAGTGTATTAATTTGAAAATGCTGCTCCAGCATTGTGCTGAAGTCTGGATGAGGAAAACAGAGCTATTCCATCCCAGGTGTCTGCTCTTCAACACATCCATTTTTGAGAATCTTGCCCTGCTGGTGCACTCTTTGACGCTGTTTCTGTGAACAGCAAACAATGTTTTAAAAATGGCTGAAAGCTGTTTGGTAGTGTTGACTTAAAGCTGCTGCCTCATGGCCTTTGTTTTCCTAACAGAAAACTCTCTATTGTTTTGGAGTGAACTTCATTAACTTGTAAAATTAAAAAAATATATAAAAACACACATATTCCTGGCAACCTTTTCCAAATTTTCCCAACAGTAACTTTCAGTCAGTGTTTTAATAATTTCAGATGCTGTTTTTATATCAGCCTGTCAGTCACTCTCAGTCATTCTACTCATCACTTCTCCTTCCTCAGCAGAGCTGGTGGAAACCTTCCTCCTCCTCCTCCTCCTCCTCCTCCTCCTCCTTGTCTTCCTCCTCTAGCCCTCCACTCCTGGCCCGCTCCAAGCTGGGAGCTATCGATCTGCCGGTGTGATAGAGGTGGGAGGTGCGTTCTCAATGCGGCGCGGGGCTCTAGCTGCTCGGGCTGCATCTTTCAGAGGGCCAATCGATACCGACGCCTTTTCTCCCCCTTCAAAGCTTTTCATTCACACAGACAAACAGGGAGAGAAAGGAGACGTGAGGAGCAGGGGAAGGAGGAGGAGAAGAGTGAGTGACATGAGAGTTCTTTTTTTTTTCCTTTTCTTTCTTTTCTCTCTCCACCCCTCGCCTTTCTCTTCTATCCTCTCCAGACTCGTTGCCCGGCCTCAGTGTCAAACTCTGGAAAAGGGGAGAAAAAGACACGAGCAGGAGGGTGAAACACAAGAAAAGTCACAGGGGAGGGAAGAAAGAAAAGGCAGGTGGGAAAAGACTGAAGGAGCCAAATATGCGATAAGCAGCAGAGGATGAGTTGGGCTCAAATCATGAAATAATGTTGTTTTGTTTCTGCTTTTTAGAAACTAGAAAGTTAACATCTTCCACTAATTTCTAATTATGTGTCACTTTCTTTATCAGTTATATACCTGCTGACAGATGCAGGAGATTTTGAGGCAGTTGAAGGTACCGTTGATGAAAGAAGACAGAAGGAGACAGAAATGGACAGAAGGAGGGTACAGGCGGGTGAGGGTTTGCAGCAGGAGGTGTGAGAAACAGGATGATTTTATGCGATAGAAAATCAGCCTGAGGATGTCAGGGGAGAGTAAACACACACAGCAGACAGAGAGGTTTGCTCTCAGCAGGACTTAGACTCCTGTTGTCTCTGCTCAGTTGTTTCAACCTCAGGGTTATTCAAACAATTTAGCCTCCTCTTCATGTTCTTTCCTTCCCATCATGTGCTTAATCATGACACCTGACTTCATCATTGTCTGCCCCTAAGCTGAATTTCCTCAATGAACAACAAAGTTGAAGAATTCAGATGACTGCCACTAAACAGCTACAAACATGGCGATACCTGAAATCAGATTTGGGCAAATTAATCTGCTCAGGTGTTTAATTGCACACCAAAGATAAAGTTTGTAAATCTGTCCTGCGTTTCAGTTTTTCACACTTTGATACGTTGTTTTCAGGGAAAGTTGTTTGTATTCACATTTATTGATTAGAAAATCCTTGAGCATCTGGTCAAATTCATCTCTAAGTGGAAGTAAGATGAAATGTTTCTACAATAGAGATATATACCAACTGATAAAAGCTGCATTCACCAAATCTTGGCACTAGACGGCAGGAAATAAAAAATAACATAAATTATTTGAAAGTGTTTCAGTCCATTTAATAAACTCAGTCCAGTGTTGTTGAACTAAGTTTGTTTCACCAACTTCCTTGCAGAAGTAACAGGTAAACTGGTAGTCAACAACATCCGGAGCAGTAGCCTACTGTGGTCCTGAAGGGCAGTAAACTACAAGAGGAGCAGCAAACAGGCAGCATCAGATCGCTGTGGAAAAGAACACTATTCTGAGATGTGAGAGATACTGCTTGCTTCAGTGTGGTTAAATTGATCTCTGTTGGCACTTCACTGCAGAGGGAGACTAGATAATGCATAACTGAACTTTATGTCTGCTTTAAAGAGCAACTTAACATCAGCTTAAATCTTATTTGCTGACCAGCAATTTAACATCTCTCGCTTCACTGATGTGAAATGTACCCTCTCCTCTGGCTGTGATTTACTGGTGCAACAAACTTAAGACTGAAGCCAAAAACAAAATCACTTGTACATCAACCCACTTTCCAAAAGAGTACTGTGTGCTATCTTTCACTGACCTTAAAGTGGCTATTTGTAAGTTTTATGAGCAGCGGTTACTGGACCAGGAGCAGGTGGTGTTGATTATCACTTGTGAGAACACTTCAGCCATCATTGTTTATATTACAAGGGTTATAAAATGACCTCTGAGCTTGGCCTTCTTGTTCAGGGCAGTCTGGACACTACAGTGAGCACACTATCGGAGAGAAGTGGCGAGGCAGACTGGCTGGGCGTGATGCTAGCTGGATTAGCATGTTAACTAGGAAATAGATTGCCATTGCTTTCCAAATTAAATATGTCCAGTTGGGTGTATGCATATGTCATTTGAAAGAGACTGGGGTTGGGAACAGTGTTTTTAGCTGACATTTGGTCCACAAAACCTCAGTATATTCATTGATTTTCAAGAGATATAATCTAATGTAAAGGGTGTTTCTAAAATACATCTGTATCTCTCAGTTTAGAAAGGGATGAGAAGCTCTGGGAAATGGTGTTCTGTCCATGTCAGAGAAGGGCTGGGATTTGTAAGGTTAAATAATCCATTAACAAACAGGAAAATAAAGCCTTGATTATTCAAACACAGGCGCCACTGTACAGTCTCCTCTGGAGCTATGATCCCAGGCATCAAAGGCGTTCTCTCTGCTTTAGATCTGAACCAATAACCTTCTTTTATGGCTTTAATGGACACTAAACTGTGATAGAAAAAATATAAAAGGATCTCCCATTATAGTAATATGATGGTATTGAATTACGGACGTGTGTGGGATTCGTGCCTTCCCACTAGACAGTCTGAAGTTTGTCCTTGTTAGGGGACTTTTATCGAAAACATTACAGCGGTGTCAGAGAGTAAACTTTCCTTGACACTTTCACTTGTGTCTGAGAGCTCCTAATGTTATCCATGGCTCGAGGCGTCAAGACAATTACATTTTCATTGATATCTTTGCTATTCACAGAGGTTCTCACTAATTTGCTCTGGCGAGGAAGATCGTTGGCTTTAATACAAATCATATTTCAATCGTTACTTGAAGACCGCAGCCCTTTAGCTCTCTGGGAGGACCGTGGTAATGAGGCCTGCTGAGTTTCAATCATTTTACATCGTGTTGAAAAATAAGGAGAAAGAAGGGAAAAAAAACAGAAAAAGAAAAATGCTATCCTCCCTCCACCCCCTTCTTGCTCTATTTGAAAAAAATAATTTGTTTTGAGGATTGATATTAGAAAAAAATATATAACAGCCCTTTTTCTCCCTTCCCTGCTTTTGTGTTCTTGAAATTCTCTGTTGTAAATTCTCTCAGCGCAGTATAAGCGCCTAAAAACTCTAACAATTTCTAAAGCCTCTTCTCCCTCCCTTGTTGCAAAATAAATAAATCTTTCTGATATTTCAGACCTCTTTATCACACAAACTCACTCTTTCTCCCCATCATCCCCTCTGTCTGTGGCTTGTGGTATTTTCTTCTCAGAAAACAGCAGCTCTCCCCACTGTGCAAAACATTACTCCATCCTCTCCTCATCCTCCTTCTTCCTCCATTATATTCCTCTAAAATAATTGTGCCCAAGGTCCAGGTGGGAGAAGCATACAGCCTTAAAAAGTACCTGCAGCTCCTGAAAAAAAAAAAAAAATTTAATTCTGGATTAATGTATAGAAACAGTCAAATCTGCCTCACAGCCTCCAAGCAGAGAGTGTCCACATTTCAAAATGTGGTTTAAACACTTGAGAGAGGTGATGCTTTCTCTGACAAAAATAATTGCGTGGTGAAAACACAATGTTTCAACAAGAATCGTGTTACTTGAAGAACTATTTGTAGTTTTGATATCACTATATAGCCAACATTAGCGTTAATGACTGTTTACTTTGCTGGGTATTGTCTTTACACCTTGGGCACACAAGTCACTGCAGCTAGCTCAGGCCCGTTATCAAGAGAACAATGAAGCTCCTACTCCTACACGAGAATAATAAATGATGTAAAACTACAAATATAAAGTAGAGGGTTATAATACAAATTGTCAATGAGATAAAAATGTTGTATACTAGAGAAACTAAAAAGGCGTTAGTTAGCTAAAATAAAGATAATAGGAGGAGATGATCCTTATGAACACAATGAATGGTCACTTGATTTTTGAGGCACTGATGCTCATTTCTATTCTTCATCCTAATGGACATGCAAATGGATAAAAATTAACTGTGCTAGCTGGCACTACCTATGTTTTGGTTCGTGAACAACAATATAAGCGGCAACTTCACCCAGAATACCTATTGCTAGCATCTGCCACATCAGCCAGCCAAGAACACACAGAATTTAAATAAGACAACCTTGGAATTACCTGGGTCACATGTCTTTTCTTTTGGTGAGAAGCACCACTGCACCTCATCCAGAGCCTGGATCACTCTGCTCACTGAACACAGACAAACTGATAGCTCTCCATCATCCCAATGACAAGCAACTGACCCCCTAATGTGAAAATAATGGAAGCATTAGATGGCTGAGATCACCCTGATTATAAGATGACTTCCTTTTTCCAAACCTCTTTTAAGAGAGAAAGACCATTTGAAGAAAAACTTTGTCAGACTATCTGTTCAGAAAGTTTCTCTTTTGGCCTTCTTGGTCAAGGCTAAGATGAGTCCTGATCCTTGAAGCCTTTTTCTCATAAAGTGAAATATTTCATATTGAAGGATGATGTAATCCATCTGTGCAGCAGCCAGAATAATATTTTCTGGCATTTAGCATTTTAGAGTTCTTTGAGCTCCTCGTCCTTGGCGTTGTGTGTACTGTGTTCTTGGCTGCTGACATTGGTGGTCTACATCTGGGGCACTTACTAGCCAGCTAAACACTTGCGGGCATTACTCCTCTGTCTAGTCAACAATAAGGCTAAAAAAAACACATCAGCTTATCTTAAAGACAATTTCCAATTTCAGTCTCTTTCCTGTGCTGAAACAACTTGTTGCTGGGGGAGGCCGACAAGCGTGGTCAGTTAGACTGGCTCCCAGGTGATGAGAAACTTCTTAGAAATCTACATTGCTAGCAGCGTTGAGTTTATCAAAGTCTTGCAACGATGACGTAATAGTTTAGAGGAAGTTATGGTCCACACTGTCCCGCGCAAAGTTCATCATATTCAGCTCTCACATGTTTTTGCAGAAATTACCTGGATGTTTTTGTTTTTTTTAGAAGGAGCGCGGTGAAAACTTATATTTCCACTGGGACTGAGGTTCGTCAAACCAACAGTTGGTTGTGCTTCTGCTGCATGAAGACACTGACAACCACAGTTTACAACCTTGCAAATTGATTGCTGAAACCTTCTTTTTTTTTAAAATGCAGGGAGAAAATGGGGTGAAAATTCTAACTGCTAATATGCAAAAACAAGAGTGGCTGTGATTCAGTCTTTATTCAAGCTTATAATTTTCCCAGGATTTTGCATAATAGAACTGTAGTTTGATTTTTAGACATTAATAGTGAAATACACGAAGAAATAAGCTAGATTAATTCATATTTTATCTTCTTCATCTTTTATGGTTCCTGCTTCGGTTGTGTATTCACAGTCCGTGTATTCATGCGAGACATATGAACTGCATGTGTTTGGATAGCACTATTGTGCTGCTCTCAAACAATCGTAGAGGTGTCACAATAAAATAAAATACAACTGTGTGCAAACAGATACTGGTTTTTTCGAGGCTAAAATGTTTCGATACCCATGGCAAAATTTGATCAGTGGGTTTTCAGTGCTCTAAAGCAAAATCAAACATATATTTGAATATCAAGCTATCAATGGTACATCACTGAAATCTGGCTGCGCAGAGGCCTTTGAAGCCTCCTGGCGTGCACAGGGCCCAGAGTCGGCTGCAGTGGTTTTAGCTGCATTGAAGTGAGTGTTAACACACCACCTTGACGGTGGATCAAGCACCCCAAGTGAGAACTTTCAAAGCCTGGCGCCACAACATCAGAGGTGACCCGCCTCACAAATTGTGCAGACCATCTTTTGTGTGTTTGCCCGATGCTCTGTCAATATTAATGTTTTTGTGTTTGTCTTTGTGCTCGTCAATCTCCTCCTGTCGCTGTCTGACAACCTGCCTGTACTTTGACCTCCCAGCTCTCCACACACTGGTGCTCCCACCTGCCTCTTTGCCCAGATTTGTCTTCCTGTTCTGTCACGTCGGCTTTCCTTACATAATGTTTCTATTTCTTAATTTGTAAGTCAAAGGACATGAGGAGACTGATCAGGAAGGTTATAATGGATCGTGTTTACTAATAAGTGGCTGCTTGCGTTTCTGCCACCGTTAACATACTACATGCACACATATTGCCACTTTTATCCTATGCCTCTGGATGTGATTACAGCATGTTAAAGCTACCTCTAAAGCGCTCTATGCCTGCTCGGCCACTGCTGGTGTACAGATATAACATTTATTTTCCCTGCCTGCCACATCTACTTTATCAGATGGTATGTAGGGCCATGTTGGTGTTGCAGTAGCCCCAGCAACAATGTACAGAGTGTCATCTTCATGTAAGAAGGTGTACAGTTTATGTTTCACAGGATTTTGTGGATATTTAGGAATTGTAAATACATGGAAATACAAAATTTTTGTGAAACTATGTCTTTCATCTTAAGTCATCATAGACTCTATTACACTGTGATTCACATGTACTGTAGATTAACACAGTACTACTTCAGGGGAAAAAATATAAAATGCTTGTTGAAAATACAAAAGTGTTACGGCTTACTGATCTCTGCAATACTGTACATCTGAAGGCGACCAGAAAAAAACACTGTTAACATGTCCATTTTTAAAGCGTTTGAACCATTTACAGGTTTCCATATTATTGGCTGGCATCAACACACCCAACCGCTTTTTGATGTGAGGGCTTACTATGTTGTGGGTACGTTTGTGCACGTACTAACATGTATGTTACACACAACTGTGATTTAGTATCTGGGACAGTCCATTTGTACAAGGTGGATCAGTTGTGCAGGTAATTTTGAACTCTGGAAACTTCACTCCAGATACAGTTGTATGTTTGCAGAATGTAGCTGACTTTTATCAGATTAATTCAATCATATGTAGGGTTTCCCTCAGAAACTGATGAAGTGGTAGCACCAAATTGTAAATGCCTTAAAACATTAAAAATTGCTGTGTTAACAGGGTATATTCTTTCATCTTAGAATGTATAAATTTGACACACTAATACGGGCCTTGAATTAGACATATTGATCCAACCTTCATTCCATATGATCACAGCTTTAATTAAATTTGTATTGATTGTGTGACACACGTTTCAACAAGTGTGTCAGGCATTTTAAAACCTGCACACCTTCACAGGAAGTCAGGTTGACAGTCAGTTAGTTCATCGGTCAGACTTCAAAACAGTCAGTTCATCCAGTTAATAGGGTAACTTCAGTTGGTCAGTCAAACAGCTCATTACACAGTCAAACAGACATATCATCAAGATCAGTCCGGTCAGATAAACAGACAGATAATCAGTCAGACAGATAATGAAACAGGCATATCAACAGACGGTCAGTTAGTGAGGGGTATCACGGAATCAGGCCTCCCTCACTCTGCAGATATCCTGGCGCTGGATGATTGACAACTAACCTCCCTCGGTGCTACTTATTGATTAGCCCAAGACTCACACACATGCTCTATGTCTGTGTGTGTGTGTGTGAGAGAGAGGGGGATCTCAGCAACATTCATCATAGGGTTCAGAGGTTTATAAATACAGTTTTCAGGCATTATAGGGCTCCTTGTTCACTCAACAGGTCCATGAACTGACACAGAGCTGAAACAATACAAACTGATTTATTTCCCAGAATCTGATTTGGATCATGTGGTTTGATGTTTAAAAAACAACTCAACTTCCTCACTTGAAACGTCTTTGTACTTCCAATGTAGTAATTTTAATAAATAGTCACTGTGCAGTGAATATTAATGATGGAGAAAAAGTGTGATGTACAGGTCTATCATTAAATTACAATAAATTACTAATGTAACTTCTGTTATGAAGTAAATTAAACATTTTTTAGTTGTAACATTTGAATAAGCTGTGTGGATTGGATGTTTGATGACATAATATGTGGTTTCCTTTCCTTTCCCTTTCCTTTGTGTGTAAATAACTTTTTTTTCTTGATAATGGAACAGCAGTTGACAAATAAATCTCCTACGTTGTTGTTTTGTCAATTGCTGTATAATATTAAAGTATAAGTCAACAGTGGTTTATCTCTACTAATGCATAACACCTGCAGCAGCCTGTGATTCTATGAGATAAAAATACTTTAAAGTGTACTTTCAGTAATAATATTTCAAACTGGACAGCAGGCTGAAATCCTTTCAAGGCCAAGACGCATAAACAGATTACGTCACAGACTGTCATGCTCTGTAATTGGGTTTTTACCAGTGTAAATCTAGCATCTATCCACTGCAGTAGCAGCTGGTGTAAGTCAGTCACGATTGGTCGAACAGATGTGTGTTGACACATTGCAAAACAAGGGCGACAACAAATGGCGATTTTTAAAAAGAAAGAAAATTGATTGTAGGAAAACTAATGTCACAGCTGTGGATTTTTTTACTTATAATATATCTGACAAGATCCAGCTTGTAAAAACACTAATTCACTCCCACTCTTAAAGGAAACACATTGTGGAATTCCAGATGTGCCTATGTAATGAACCTAAGAGGACACATAACTATTATGTTGTTTTATGAAGTATTAATGAAACTAGGTAATTTGGTATGTAAAATGAAGTTTCAGCAGAAACTATATCAAATTATTTTGGCTGTTTTCTTAAATGCAGAATTAAGTAGAAAAATAAGATGAAGGATTTATTTCTGCATCCAGAGAAGCAGGAAATAAACCTAAATTCATCACAGCCACAGGTCACATTGAATTTTGGCAACATGTTCATGTCTGTTTTCTGTAAAAGGGGCATTCGGGGAATTATATGAAATCTCTAAAAGAAGGCCAAGTGGTCCAAGACAGGTGAGTGGGGAAATGGGGCCACAAGACAAAGTGAATCATACCTGGACTGTGTCAAACATCATAAATTGATGATTATATTTGCAGCATGTAGAGAGAGAACCAGAGGCTGGATCATCCTTTTAAAAAACCTTTAGATGACCTACAAACCAGAATAACTCCACCTGAGCTGCTGAGGCCACTGGGTGTAACAAGGCATGTGTTGAGTAAGGGCCACCTGGAAAAGAGAGGCAGCCACAATCGCTGAGTGGATTTAACCAAAAATACTATTGGCAGGAAGAGCTTGTAGAAGGTGGAGGTCCCTGAAGGTAACGAGCAGCAACTTGGATTGTCTGAGGCTCCTGTTTTATGAGCCCCCGACTCCTCTGTGCACCTGGGAGGAGCACACAGTTGGGCATCAAGTGATTCGTTACAGTGCTCCAACACTGACATCGATGGTCAAAACGGTACTGCCACCATACAGAGGTATTCTTTAATCCTCTCCTCTGATCCTCATGTTCATCATACAGCATCCTGTGTCTTCTCTCTTCCTCCTTCATTCCTCCTTTCTCTCGCCATAGCTTCTCTTTCCATTTGGTCAAACTGCTCTCCCTCCCTCCTCTACCTTCTTCCCTCTCCTCCTCCCTGACTTGTTTTCATCACTCTCTCCTCCTCAACAGGAGTCGCTCTCTCTTCCTCACCTGAGTATCCTCCTCTCTCTCTCCTCCTGTTCCCCCAAAAACTTATTGTAGAAAGTAGAGCATCCATTTATTATTATTAATGAGGGCAGCTCACTGTGAGGTGGAATGGAGGTGGAAAATAAACTTCAAAATAAATAAGCCTCATATAAAATAATGAGTGCTTCACTTTGCTTCTCCTTTGTTTTACAGGATGTGGCAACAACAGCACTGATGTTTTAAACCTTTAAATAACCAGTGTCAAAAATCAAATCCTCCTGATCCTTTGCCTCTTAAAGGATAGCTCTGGTATTTTGAAACGTATTTTCCCATTTTGGGTGTAAATGATTGATAGGGATGAAAATATTTGGAATCGGTGCAGGATTGAGCAGGAACATCTGCAATGTAATCTAAGGACTGCTGTTGTCAAAGTACGTCCTGCGTCTTATTTTGCCACTCTGAGCTCAGATTGTTGTATAAGTGTCTGACAACGTCATGAATAGGATTCTTACAGAGACAGACCTTAAGGTAAAGTAAGACACTTTTTGCTTCAACCAGAAACATCAAGCAGAAAGAGGTCACTACTAGGACTATTACAAAAACATTTTACCAAGGAGACCACAGGAGTTGTTGAATGCTAAGCCTATCTGTTGCTTTCGTTTGTGTTTATATGTGAGACTTTTCTTGGTAAGAAGTGTTTCAGACCATTTATACAAGTAAAAGTACCACACACAATCACTCCAATCAAATCAGTGGTATTCCAGCAGCTCATTCTCTGCAAGGTAAAATTAAAGCGTTTTTGTCAGTGGAGTCTGGTATGAAAATGCTGCTTTTTGCTCAAACTATATCAAACATTGGATAGCTACTATATATGTTAGATGAAGTACACTGACAGCAAACATTGTCACCATGGCAGAACATGCACTCATTACTTGCTGGAAATGTTCAGCAGAAAGACAGGACATGGTCACAGTGGGAAGAGAACTGAACTGAAAAAACTATAAATTAATCAGGTGAAAGAGTGAAATACTCGTTTGATTTTCCTCGTAAAGAACCGGCCCTGTAAGAGAATTTAAGATTTTCAAACGTGGTTACATCCAGTAGATGGCAGTATGCGCACTCCGTGGCTGCTAGCTACCCCTCAAGAAGAAGAAGAAGCGGTTGATTGGTCAGGTGTTCTCAGGTGTAGGTAAGGGGATCGCGGAGTTAATCACGTAGTCCTAATCCAAACCTGATCACTGAATGGTCGTGGAGGCAACGAGAGAAAATGTTGCAGAAACGTTGGTGTTTAGATCGATTATTTCAGATTTGGATATTAACGAGTGGACAAAGATCCACAGGATTAAAAGTCATGATGGATGTCAGTCAGTTTCATGGACTTGCTGGAGCATCGAGGAGACGCGGCTAACATCCTCGAACCACAGGTAAACATGCGTTTAACATGATTTCATTGTAAACGACAAACACATGCAGAGGAATTGTATTAGTCATCCAAGGATAGGTGGATTCAGCACAGGGCTGAGTAGGTTTTGGTGAGCTTTTAAAGTGTGTGTATGCATTCAGAAGTTCAGCGTGTCCTGTGGGACAAATCCGTTTGGCCAGACTGGGAGAAAACTGACATCAGCAGGTTGTTCCTGCCACTGTGTGCAAAATTCAGCCATAAATCATAGACCTGTTGCAGGACACTGACAGCATGCAGTGATGTGTGTTTTACTGTTGTTGCAGGTCTTGGTATTTTCTGTCTGCAGTGTTTCCAGGATTTGCATGTAAATCTGAATAACAGTTGGTGTGTGCTGTGCTGTACAACTTTGAACAGTTAGGGCTAATGTAATATGAAATCAATGAAAAGTTCACTCATCTTACAAGAAAAAAAAAGTTTATATTGTTCACACTGGACAGAATGCAAAGAAAACCAGACTGAAACAGATCATGCTGTGAGTCTGACATTTAGTTTAATTCTTGCTGCTGATATTATCATCAGAGAGTTGTGGTTTTAAGAATTGTGTAAACCCTTGACAAATTTGTGTCTTACACATGTTTCTCTCTGTAGAAATATCTTCTGTGTCTTACTGTCAATATTTCTTACAGTAGTGAATGATCCAGTTGAAAACTTTGTAAAATAATATTTAGTGGTTAGTTGAGTCAAACAGACCTGAGAATGTATTTTCAAAGTAAACAATTAGTGTTATCAGTAAGTTTATGGTTCTAATTGGTCATTATATTCAAATGCAAACTGTAAGTCCCTTGAGGAACATGTCATCACCATTTCTCTCATGTAGTGCCCATGTCTCACACAGAAACCACAAGAGGAGCTGCAGCTATACCAAAACTCCTCAGACTTTTCCTCAGTAGAAGGAAGATAAACTGAGTAATTTACCAGGAACTTGAATCATTTCAGAAAAACAAACTGATATCATGACTCATTCACCTGGCGAAGTGGTTTTAGAAAAGATAATCTCACAAATGTGAGTGTGTGCAGGGTGGCAGGCAGAATAAGAGGCTGCTGTGCTGTGCTGTGCTGTGCTGTGTGTGTGTGTGTGTGTGTGTGTGTGTGTGTGTGCGCCTGACTCCATCACACATTTGGCACACAGAAAAAGATTCCCACACTCTCTGCTCCTGACCAGAACACACTGTGGGAAGAGAAGGATGTGTGTGTGTGTGTGTGTGTGTGTGTGTGTGTGTGTGTTTGGTCTCCACCTTGGACACTGGAGGTAATTAGGTAATTATCAGGCTGCAGAAATGAACTGAATAACCACAGTTGGTCGGTCTGAGTCAAGGACTGTTGCTTCAGAAGTTCTGATTGAGTCAAAATTATCAAACAAAATGGAGGAAAAGGGAGAAGTGGAGGTCAGACATGGAGAAGAAGAGGTGATATAAATGGAAGATACAGTAGGAGTACAGGGTGAGAGCAGAGGAGAGAAGAAGGAGTGAAAGAGAGCACTATGCA
>BRZM01000498.1:101772-139831 GCA_033238685.1 Lates japonicus | reverse complement strand
GGAGCTATGCACAGTTTATTTGTATCTGGTTTTCATTGTTAACAAACCAGGATCAGGATTTTTTTTTTTTAATGATGTGAAAACAGGGTTAGGGCTGGACATGTTGGAGTACTGCACACTCCCAGGTAAAATTAACAAAAGCTTTCAGTGTGCAAATGCAGAATTTATTGCAGTTGCCTAGGCCGTATGGGAAATAGGGTTTGTTAGAGGCTGATTCAAACAGAGAGAAAAAATAAACAATATTAAATAAATGCCTGGACAAGTAAGTAATTTGACTTATCACAAATGTATGTGTGATTTTGAATAAGGTTTTCTTACTTCTGGAAGAGAACCTGCAAGATCTGATTTTACTTTAGCCCACGATGAGGGAATATTTCTTATTTTTAACAGTCCCTGAAGGTCTACAGGAACTCATATTTACTAAGATGCTTAAGTTTATAACAAAGGAATGGCACAGCTCAGCTGACATGGTGGTCAGTTGTCCTTTTTTGTCAAAGAATAAATCTGAAAATCTAACCCCCCTTAAATGATCAAAATATGCTCCAACATTCAGCTTGTCCATTTTGCATTGCATGTTACTGAGTGGTCTTCCAGTCAAAGAGTCTTTGAGGAAAATGACAGTCATGCCCTGAAATGAACAGTATCGCCCTTTAACAGTTGTTCCTTCCTGATATTTCCAGGACTAAGTCGTGTTGGAGAATCTGGCAGTAGCTGAGATGAAGGGGGAATGTTTGAAGATGAAGAAAGATGTTTGAACCTACACACTCTTTTCAGTGTCCCAGTGGGGAGTGTGTATGGGAAGGCAAGTCATGTATTATTTAGAGTCGGATCTGCCTTTGTGCTTGATCAGGGATTGATTGAGAGAGGCTGTGACTGTTTTTTTCCCCCCCACATAAGAATATGAACGCCTGCTCAGGAATGAAGGTGAACTTCTGACCTCCACACAGAACTTGGTCAATACCTGCATACATCAAATACAAAGTACAGGAAATACATTACACACCTCTTCTGTCATGTACATAGACAGGCACTGTCAACAGAATACTTAAGATACATTATGCTCTCATACATTACTTATTGGACAGCAGTGGGATAACCTGCAGTCCTTGTGGAGCTGTTTAAAGCACTAATAGCCCCGAGCACAGGAGTATTGGTAATGTGTCGGGACCACAGGGAGCTATGTTTTAGCCAATCCCTAATTAAAGCAGAAACTCAAAGCACCGTGCTCCTCTGCTGTTCAGCAAACGAGCCATAGCTGATATGCTCTTTAAGTCATTAGCAGCTCTGATTCGTAACCACAGCACCTTGTTAACAGAACAGGGGGCTCATAATCCCAAGACAAGACACTTGTGGTGCTTGTGGAGTAGGTCCTCCAGTTCAAAGTGGAAAACCAGTGCCAGTCATGTTTATCTGCCTCTGGTCGATTTAAAAATAAAAAGTCAATATGAGAAAAAATACTTTTACCTAGAGTCAGTGTTCCTTATAAAAGAAAAGTTGCAATGTTCCATTTTCATCCTCAAAGTAGTTTTTGTATCTGTGCTACTTAGGAAAACAGGCTTTTAGTTTTTGTGTTAGTTGTAAGGTTGTTGTTCATCCTGTTTCTGATAAAAAATAAAACCATAGTGTCTGACCTGTTAAATATTACTCATAGGATGTCAGATTAATGTTAGTCTTTTAAATGCCTTTAAAAAGTATTAAAAAGCAAAGGACAGAGGTAAAGTTGCCTGTAGTTACTGGTTTTTAAAACACTGTGTGAATGGATGACCAACATAAAGGGATTTACGTTAGGGTCTGTTTACATTTCTTGGGGAGCACTACTACATATTTAGAAAAAACAAAACAATAGCAGTTGTGTTGTGCCCTTTGTGGCTACAGACGAAGCTGTGTGAAAACTAATAAATTATCTCCAGTCGTGTCACCTGGCGTCAGTGTCGGCTGGAGCTTCAGACTACAAGTTTGTGAGTGAAAAAAATCAGAGGGTGAAGAGTTACCAGACCTCTGTTTCTCGCCCTTCATCTTTGCTTGTAGCTAGCGTCACGAGGCCTCATTAACCGCTACTAGCATAACGCACCTGAACTGTTGGAACCGGCTAACTGTCAGCAGTCCAGCTGTATTGTGGGTAATGTAGGCGTTTGCAGGTTTTGACAAGACAAGAAAACAAAAAAGACAATATATCTGGTTGTGCTGCACCGTGAGTCCGACAGTGTTGAAGGAGAACATCTTTCTCTCTAGTCAATTTTATTTTCTAACACCTCATTTCAGCCTATGCATTTTTTCCTTTAGTCCTTTATTGTATAGTAAGTGGCTTTGCAGACTCAGCTCTGTCTTTGTCTGTGTTCACGAAAATGTGGAAATGAGAATGTTGGAATTTATCTTTCTAACTTATTCAAGGAATTTTCTATAATGATGTTCATGTTTAGACACAAATGGAGGTGCTTGGTATTACTGTTTCAGAGAATAGAGAAGCTTTTGATGTAAGAGAAGAATTTGGTCATAAGGTGTTTTATTTCCCTTTTACAGTAACTCAGAGACAATCAGTGAACCATGAATAAGTGCTGTGAATGGACAATGCTGCCATGTCAGGCAGACTGCATTTGAATAACAAATCTGATGAAAAAAAAAATAGCAGGTTAACCTTCAAGCTACACTGTACATTGATTCAATGTTAAATATGCATTCAGAAGATTTATTGTCCTGCGCTGACAGGTCTGTGTAGCTGGACAAACGGCACCAAATGACGGTTTATCCTGCTTCTTCACCCCCTCTGTCATGTCAATGCTCGGATCTACAATCAGGATAATCCATCATTGTGGCACATAATGCAAAAAAAGATATTAAACTCACTCTGAGAAAATGTATTCCCAGGGACTGAAATGAGAGTAAAATGCTGCTTAAGCATTTACAGGTAGTGAAGGTTAGAAAAGGAGAAGATGCACCCTCAAACCTGACAATTGGGATATATATTCATTCATATTCTGATGGACTTTGACTTCATTAGACCTAGGCGAGGTGCACGTGTGTGAATTTGTCCAAAAAGATGGCACGTTGCAATGGAGAATGACATGCAAATCATTATTAGCAATAAAGCAGGTGAATGTTAAATGTATAATGATGTCAGCTTGTTTATTCAGTATGCACTGGTTTCACAAATACGACACAAATCAATACAACATGCACATGGTTTTAAGTAGTCACTGTAAATCTCAGTCTGTATCTTGGCATGAAGATCAACATGAGCAAAATCCACACTGACAGCAACATTAATTCCAAAATAAAATGAAACAAATTAAACTGATATAATATGTTCTGCAAAGTTCAAGGCTGTTAAGTCATTATAAGCAACAGGAAAGTGTTGAGGGAACAGATGGAAAGACAGGAAAGGAAGAGTTCAAACAAGAAGGAATGAAAAGGGGCAAGAAAAGCCACAGAAAGATCAGACGCAGAATGAGAATCTCTTCACAGCACATGCACAAAATACTGGTGGGTGTGTTTGCAGTCTCAGGCAACAAGTGTAGAACAGAGCTTGTCTGAGATGTTGGGTTTTTTTTCAGACAGATGTTGTCAAGTTACACCGGCACTCTACATTTTTTTTTACTGTAATCTGATCATTATGGATTGTTTTCCTCAGCAGGGTGTAAGAGCTTCCGAAGCAGGATTTCAACCATCACATCTCACTGAAACACTTCATTAAATTTGTATTAATTAAATTCTTTTATGTGAGTTATCAGGGTGACAAACACCATCAACAGCAAGAGCAGAGAATTGTCTTGAATGCCTCAGAGTTTTGTTCAAGATTTAATTTACATCAAACACACAACCAAACAATTAATGAATCAATGAAATGTGTGATGAAAACCACAGGTATAGTTCATTTAATTACAGGTCAAATCTAGACTGATGTACTGCATATTGGATTAACCCCAGTTATACACAGATAGATAGATAGATAGATAGATAGATAGATAGATAGATAGATAGATAATTGCAGGCCTGTAACATCTAATAATTTTCCAGTCAGTGTGAAAACCCTCCTCATTTATCCAATGTATGTGCAGATGCCAAGGCCTGCTCTGAAGCCTGTTGCTAAGGGCAACCCGTTCAGCCCCTCTGTCTGCTGAACAGATGCCCCTTTGCTCGTCCCAGAGGCTCAAATGTCACCATGCCAACAAGCAGGTGTCCTATGTGCCAATATGCCAGAGACTAGCATGACATCTTCTGCTGAGCGTGGAGGGGCAAGGGAGGGACAACACACTGGCTAAAACAAACAGAGACACAGATCGATACAAACAGAGCAGCAAAGTAACTAAGTATGTCTACTGCCCTGTAAAGTCTGGAGTAATTTTTGCTACTTTTCTATACATTGTTGGCAGAGTTGTTGATTCTCAGTGGTATCAGCTGGTCTAGCATGTTGGAGAGTCTATGGTGGCCATCAGGTGATAAAATGGCGTCAACTACCACATTGGCTAGGCAACTCTGTTAAAGAACTAAACTAAATATTATGTTATTTATGTTATTATGTTATTTACCTGATTTATGTGCACTTGTTTCATTTCAGCTCAGTGTGAGAGTCTGTCACATTTTATTGTCACTTATGTACTTATCTCCTCTCCTCCTGTTTCACGTGTGTGCGTGTATGGCTCCTCCACACACACAGAGCAGAGGAGGAGGAGAGACAGGCTGACAACTTTTTACGTTAAGCACAAGAAAAGCTCCCACAGACGTTATTAAGTGTCTTAAAATTAATTAATTAAGTAAAAATGCGAAAGGCCCTATATAGAGCCACTGTTTGGTTCCGTTTGTCTGTTCCAGGCCACTGTAGAAACATGACTCCATTGAAGAGGACAGCAACCCTATGTAAACCCTTTTTTAATATTATATTCCATTTCTGCCAAAAGATCCCTGTACATATTATACACTGGACTTTTAAGGACAAACAATAGGTCTACCACCTCTGCACACAGATGTGCAGTAATGGCACAACACAACAGACACAAACACCAAATCAGGGTACCTTTGGGTCAGCCCCACTGAGAGCCTGTGTAGAGGGAAAAAACAGATTCAACAAGGAAACAACAACTCAACAGAAGGGATGCTTCAGTTTTACAAACAGCTATCAGTTTCTTGTATCGTGAAACATATATAATATACCCAGTACAACAACTTGCAACAGGACTTACCAGGGCTGTGGGCAGTCCTGGGTGGTAGGTCATTTCAGTAGGGAATAAATGTAATCTAGACTTTCTGTAGACTTACTTCTACTGCCAGAAACAGCAACATTATCATTTATTTGGAGGCAAGTTTGTTAACATCTGATAAGTATAAGCCCAATATTCATTCATCTTTTCACTCTGTTTTTCTCTCCACCATCTCCAGAGAGAAATATCTGCGGATAAATGCTCTGCTATGTTCATCAGTTAGTTGCTGGCTTTGTCTATCTTCTGTTTGGAGCTGAACCGGTTGTGTACAGAGAGGTTGTCAAAGCATCTTAGCTCATTATGAGAGTGAACCAAAACAGAAAAGATTTGGGTGTAAAACCAAAACAATGAGCTTAGATGATGCTAAAAATGTCTTAAGTACTGAGAGAGTCAGGTGATAATTAACTGTGGAATTGTCACAACAGACAGTCCCTTGCACATAAGTGCATCATGTGATCTATTTAAAATAGCTATTATAGCAGCTTTAAATGCAGATATCTTTAAAATCTTTCTCCATAAAATGTTACTAACTATCAAATGAATAGTTTGCATTCTTTACAGCAGATGTCTGAGTGCAGAATGAATCTGCTTGAGGAAAAACATTGACATCCTGTCCTCTTTATTTTCAATTTCACTTTGTTCTCTTCTGTATAGCATCTTTTGCAATGTCCAGATTTATTAGGTCAGAGCAACAGAAAACACAAAATACTTTGAGTCTGTATGTATCATTTTAAAATTGAATATTAGAATCATTTTAAGGTTAGAAATTTATTAAATCTGGTTTTCTGAAACCCTTCTGAAAGCTGCACAGTCTATAATTCAGCCTGATGGTTATGATGCTTTGTGCAGATGATCACTCATGTAACATGCAAACTTCATATTGTTTTTCAAATTCAGATTGTTTGTATGTAAATCTTAAACTTCAGAGCACAAGTCATCATCAGTGTGTGTGCTTGTGGCTTCCAGAAAATGGTATCAGTGATTATTCATGTCATTCAGAGGAGTGATTAAATATTCCTTATACCCTCAGAGCAGTGAAACAAATGAACCACGGCTACGTTCTAACAAGAGCTGACAGATCTTTTAAATAATGTTTATTTATCAACGGTAACATTTACCAGCCCTCATATGGTCCCTCTGGTGGGTGACTTCAACCGCCTGAAGCCCGGCCGTGTCTCTTTCAGCTGGCATTTCCTTTTTACTTTGTGAAACTTCGCAGAACTTTGCTGTCTGTCTGTGGGGGGGCTTCTTTCATCCTCTGTTCTTCTTCAGATATGAACAAGAAAGAAATGGAGAAGGGAGGACTTAAAGAAAGGAGACATATGGTTGTACACACACAAACGGGAAAAAGTAAAGGACAAAGTGAAGAGTGGAAAATACAATTTTTAAGAGATCCTATTCGAAAGTGTCACACTAAACAACTGAAAAACAACTAAACATATATTGCAGAGAGTACATTTAATGATAGACTTAAAAAGTTCTTAAGCAATGTAAAGTATAAAGGCAAATTGCAATTCAAATGTATAAATTAATAAATGAATATATGAACATATTCATTTATCATCTGCATGGAGATACATTATTCACCGCTTTCCTCTTTCCCCAACATCCAAGCTACGGATATCATTATACTTCAATTAATATAAAGTCTACTTTTACCATTGCAAAACCAAACGCCACAGTCTCCTCACACAGGATTTTACTTTCAAGGAATGTCAGCCCTACTTGGGGTCAAAGGTATAATCTTGCAAGTTAGTATAAAAGCACAGAGGCAGCCACAGGATGAAGACACACGTAAAGCAAGGCTGAATAAAAAGGACTGTAACATTACTCTTCCTTACAGTAGGCTTTAATTTGATTTGGGGAAAAAAAGGATTGTTTGTCGTCAAAGCTACTGCAAAATTTCAAAGGAAATCAGCAGGTAAAACATTCAGTCTGTGTCTGAACAGATTATTTGTTTCTGTATTGTAGTTCCTTTTCTCTTGGCTTCTATTGTGTTGCTTTCTGTGTCTTTTAATTTGACACTCACTGTCTGTTTCTGTATCAGATTTGCTGCATGCCTGTGAACTGTACAGCACACCTCAAATTTTGCAAATATGTTTAACAGTGTTTTCAATGATAGTTCTTAAACTGCAGGCAGAACTCTGCAAAAGTAATCTTTTATTTTGGAATTTAAGCTTCTGTTTTTTCATTTGTTTCTTTACTTTTTTCAAAGTATTTCCTCTCCTAATCAGAGCCACATTACTGCAGTGTACATATATTACCTCAAGCCACTGAAAAATTTCCTGTTCTTGTCAGTGCTGTGGTGTTTTTTTGTTCAAATCTGAGCACGAGAAGTCTGGTTGTGCTGCTGAAACTTTAGCGAGACGTCACCTTTGTTAATACCCAGGCGATGTGACTCTAATGTCTGTACAGATGTAGTTCAAGTGTTAATAATAGGCCCATGTTTGCTTTGCTGTAATTTCAATACATAATACATCATTTTCATAAATGTTACTCTAATGAAGTGAGGTTGCATATTAAGCAACTCTTATGAATTCACATGAAAAGTGAAACAAAGAGAGAACAAATCATTTGAATACTTACATTAGAATTGTATATTCGTTTCTATTAAATATGATAAACAGTGCTTGTGCCTGTTTATTTTTTTGCATGTTGACATGTTTAAGGCTAACAAATTTGACAATGCCCTCTTGTAAAATGGCATTAATAAACATGTGAGGGATTGTGGTTCCAGCAGAACGGAACAACAAATATTTCTATTGTACCGTTGAGACATGCTGTAGCGTGAAGTGAACCTGTGACCGAGGAGTTTTTTTATTCCCTTTAAATTTTGTAGAAATTATTAGTTTCTGGTCAGATTGTGAGATGTATATATTATACGTTAATTAATATGGATGTATGAATTGCTAAAAATTATATTGAGGGGGAAAATTATAAATTAATACATTTATTTTGCTTCCATTTTGTGAAAAAGAAAAGGTTTACAAAAGGGAAATAAACCTCAAAATCAGATTAACAAAGGTACCAGTGATCAAAATGATTAAAGCTCCAACTAATGGTGTAAATGTGTTTTAACAATTGTTGGTGTTTTATGCAAGAAAATACTGGCTGTTTATTCACCTGACTGTTTATTTAAATGAATAGTTACTTGCATCTTTTGCTGAGAAAATGACAATTAATTATAGTTTGGTAATCCTGAGAGACAGTTTAAGATGTTTGCATTAAAGATGTTTTATAAATGATGACTGTATGATTTAAAAGAAAATACAAAAGTAATTTAAACCAAAAAAATATTTAAAACTATAAGATAACAAAACAAGAAAAAGAAGCAAAGAAATTTTTAACTGTCACACTGATGACATTGTGTCTAATATGTCACATTTCAGCATGAGACCTCGTTAAGTCTCACTTTGTCAGATAAAGGTGGGGACAGACTTGCTGTTCAGATTGGGACAGATACTGATGATACAGAAAACCTCAAATGGCTTTGAACCCCCAATTCCTTCCTCATCAACGCCCTGCGTTACAACACTGCATAAGAAATGATATGCAAGCGGTATATTTGAATATTCATGACCAAATCCAAAGGCTGTTTGTACTGTAGCATTAATTAGTTGCTTGAGGGGGAGCTAAACCCAAATAAGAAGCTGAAGTGCTTGGTGTTGAAATGTGGCAATCCCAAAGAAAGAATTAAAAAGTGAGAAATTTGTGACTAGTGGGTGCTAACACAGTATGGATCTTTCAGAAAGCACAGTATGCCAGTACTGAAAGATTTTACTCATTCATTTAATATTTAACAGACACACTCGACAATGTTTTAAGTGTACAAAAAATGGCATAAAAATTCTCTGAATTGAAATAATCTCTGATGGGTAGCCCAGACTTGTACGAAACGTCTCTTTGTTTAGGATTTGTGGATACAGTATATATGTGCCATTAAAAAATGTATGAATATTCAAGAGGAGAGACGGTTGAAGAGTCCCAATCATCTCCTACACAGTTGCCCTGGCAGTTAAAAGAGAGCCGCTGAGAGGAGTTTCACTATGAAAGACATTAGCATGCCTTTGAAACAAGAGACCTTGAGTATGAACAAGGGCCATCCATACACACTTTGGAATGTAATTTATATGCACAAACTGAGGTGTGAGGCCAGAGGACGTTAAAGGGGCAGAAAGGATCCACTCAGTACAGGTGTAGTTTTCACTGGCCAACAATGTAATGACCTTTTTTTTTACTGCCACTGCCTCTTTACACATCAGTAGTTCCTCTGAACTTACAGGCACCACTGAAACAATCTCACTGCTGAAAAGAAAGTATATGAGGTATATAGATAATTGGATGCCCTGCTTGTACCACTTTATATTTCCTCCATAATCTTGAAGGGATATGTTGCCTCATCAAAGAGATGTTTCAAGCTGAGTGACAATAAAAGTGTTGATTTTCTACAGTTTGTTTGAAGACCTGAGTTACTTTTTGTGCCACTGCCACCGGTGACCTATGAGCTCCACTCTCTGAATTATGCATGGTGATTATACGACGTAGTCCTCTGAATTGTAAATTCTCACAATTATACAGCCCATTGTCTATTCATTATTTCAAAATGAATGGGAAATTATGTAAAACTATCTCTAAAGAGGAAAGCAGCGTGTAATATGACTTGCCATATTGTTCATGCAATTCAAATACTTTGCTTTTTCTGAGAGTTGAAAGTAATCAGATTTAAATGCAATCTGACTTGCATGTCATGTGGGATTATGATACATTTGGAAGATAAGCTATGATAACTACGCTACGTGCCATGAGGTGAGAGCACTCAGGCAAAGAGTGTCTTCCAATTAACTTAAACCTCCCTCAAGGTTAAATATACAAGTGTTGACTGAGAGTCGAACTTATCCTCTTTTCTCGACCAGACGAGTGAAGGACTTCAACATGTCCCACAGCGTCTCTCCGCTTCTCCCTCGACTTTGTTTTTACAGTTCCTCAACAAGCAACACATTTGCTCAAACTGACATAGATAGAATACATAGATAAAATAGATTTGTTTCCATTTTGAGGCATATGGCATTTAGGCCATTAGTTCCAGCATCGTACTGAACCTTAGATCTTGTCATGAAACTCTAGACTTAAAAATAAAGGAGATTATGCATCCTATGCTGTCAGCGCATTCAAACTCTGGGTCAGCCTTCCTGTTGAAAAATCACTTTGCCTCCTCAGTGATGTCCCACTAGATAGATAGATAGATAGATAGATAGATAGATAGATAGATAGATAGTTCCAGCAGCATCCACAAACTTAGGATACTATTTGTATTTCAGTATGAAGTGTTTTTTTCTGCACACTGTTTCTGTGAAAGTCCCTCTCAACTCAGAAATGTGTTTTGCTTATTGTTACTTCACCTGGATATTTCTGCAGAACAATGTATGTGCAGAGTCTGACAATAGATGACACATTACTTTGCTGAAGGTGGAAAGTTTCACCTTAAATCTAAGTTTAACGTACAGGCATGCTTTTGTGACATTGCAACTAGTTTGGAGTAACTTGTGGTTCAATATGCAGCTTACACAATTGTAACACAGAACTTTAAACACACTGAGAGAGGATTTTCCTGTGAAGTAGGAGATATCTGTGCCCAGTAGTTAAACTTCTAAAGAGAAAAATGTTGGCATTTTCAGATATTTTGGATTTTTCAGTGAGGGCTAAAGAGTAGATGTAATTTAATTAATTTAATTTTATTAGGTAGATCAATTAAATGGAAAATCATATCATATACTTTCTGTTATTCTACTTCATTTTTGTTTTTTGTTTTTACATAAACCACTGTGTAACTTTGATTTGAAAAGTGCAATACATAAATAAATGTTACTTATAGTTTTTAGTATTAAATTCAGAGTTTTTCTCTGTTTTTTTTTTTTTTTTTTTTTTTTAAATTTCATTGTACTTCATTTTATCGTAGCTTTATTTGGCTTTGGACATGAAGAATCTGTTGGATAATGACAGATCATTGGCATGAGTAACATTACTGACTGTGTTGGTGTCTATCCTGTTCTATTTTTTCTATTCTTGTTTTAGTCTCCTTATCAGAGTGCACAGAATTTCCATCTTGTTTTTATAAAGGGCAGTATCTTCAAAGGCCCTGCTTTGGTTGCATTATGTGCAGACCATAAGGACCTGCAGTGAGACCACTGCTTCCTATCCCCCCTTCTCCTCCTCCTCCTCCACCCCTGGAAGTGTTACCCTCTCATCCTCTATCTCCCCTCATCCGCTATTCTCCTCCTCACCTCCTGCTGCACTCCATCCCTCTGCTGAGCACAGGTATTTGTTTAGGAATCTCTCGGTGGAAATTATACTCCATCTCCGGCGCTCCCTATCAACACACAATTATCATGGGCAATCATGCAGAACAGTGCTGAATTCAGCTGGGACTCCCACTCTGATGACATTACTGACTGCACGGCCCAGGCTTCTTCCGCAGGTAGCTTGCTCCTCACCTGCATTAAACCTCCCTCTCTCTCTCATGCACTCACACACACACACTCTCTTTCTTTCTCACGCACACTCTCACTTGGATATGGGTAGAGAAATTACTAAACATTTTTTATCATCTTATTAGGATTTCATTTAAACCAGGAACTCTCTTTCCTAAGGTAGGCTTGTCTAAAAAGACAGCTCCAACCTGAATCAGGACAAAACCTGTGATCTTATCTTACAATTTATTAGCATCTGCCAACCTCTGTGGCCTCTTCTCATGGCCTGCAGTGGTTTACTGCAGTGTAGCTTCTCAGCTTCTGAGCTGAAGTTTGCTGTGGCTACTCTAACAAGGACAGCAATAAAAATTTCAGAAATTTGGAAGCATGAATCTCCATCATATGAGTCTACCCTGAAGGCAAAATAAATCTCACAAAGTAATCAATGCCTTACATTGTGACACTCTCTCCTGCATTCTAAGGCAAACCTCAGATGCATTTCCTTATGTATGATAGGTATATTATAAATCTCGAAAGGCAGAGAGTTGATACAGACACATGAGAACCGACACAGGAGTCCATTCAGATCCTGATCAAATGCTCCATTCATGAGTGAAATTACCATCCGTCTGTCAGCCAAGGTGTGAATTCTTTCATCTACAGATCCTAACTCTGAAGTTGTGATTAAATGCATAATGCCACATACACTCCACATTGACTGTAGATAAGCAAAATGGGATTTCTGCCTCTCAGGGCGTAAGTAGATATGCAGAGCAAGTGAAACAACAGTGCCATCTTGTGGTATTTTGGTTGATTCTTTTGTATTTGTCCAGACCTTAGATACAATTATCCTATTAAGGAAAAAAACAAACATTTAAGATTAAAAAAGAGAATTTATTCCATGTGGAAACAATGTTTTCCCAATTAGTCACTGGTGTCTGCCTGATACTCTACTTATGTCTGTAAGTGATGCTTTGACCAAAGTGTAAATCTTTTGTCACATTTTTTTACACATTTGTTTTTCTTCAGTGTTTCTCTATTAAATTGGACCACTTATTGTAGCTACACACATCTTCCACTATCCCACAATCCCTTTCACAATTCTTTGGCTTTGTTACAGCAACAAAACTTTTGATTGATTTCAGGCATCAAAGCTCATCTTCACCTTGTCATTTTATTGGCAAATGGATCACAGACCGATTGATGTCATGTCAGAATCTCACAACGCAGCCCTTAACAACTAACAGAGAAAATGGACAATCACAAAACAACATGGACACAGAACAGTTACACAAAAGCGACATTCAAAAAAATTAATTCATCCATGCCTCAAAATGAACTTAGAATTAAAAGTGCCAAACCAATAAACTGGTCAAACTGGAACAAAGTGACCAAAAAACAGCACAGTGTCAGGCTATGTACAGAAATAGTAAAACGATACTGCAGAAAAAATTAAGCATGATGCATTCAGTGAAATGTGAATATTTGATGATATTAAAGGATAAGTCTGATGATATTCCAGATTTTTCTTGGTGTCAAAAACTCCACGAAAAGAACAAAACTAACAATCACTAACAAATATTATCTGTGCAGCCAATCCCTGATATAGTTTAGTCCTCTGTGCCATAGAGCTCTGTTGTTGTCCAGAAGCTATTAAAAACACATAACTGTGTCACACTGTTGCACATGTTGACATGGCTCTGTAGTTTATACTTAGCTGGTGCACGTAGATTGTTCTGCTGTCATAAATACTCAAAGTAGCAAATGTCTTCTAATCCACAGCTAAAAATCGTCCCCAACACATGTTCTATTTACTCCTGTTTGCTAAATACTACATTGGCCACCCATTTCAGGGACTTAATTTTCCTTTAAGAAAAAACAAAAACAAAACCATGAAACTATCTGTTTCTAAAGAGTTACATTTTCAGTGTAAATGGATGGACCTGGAGCTGAATGCCATAGATAAAGAAAGGAAGTCATAAAGTACTGAGAGATTAACAAACTGTTTTGCTGACAGTAACAAAAATACAGAGTATCATCAGCCTAATCCTTTATACTGAATAGAGAAAAGGCTGCCGGGCCTGTGTTCTTTGCAAAAACACTGACTCCCACTGCTGTATATACAGAATATAAAAATGATCATGCCACCTTACAAGCTTTTCACTAGGCACACATTTTTGTTGTTTTGTTTTGTTTTTTAAAACACTATACAAAGTTCAACCGGGGGAACATGTGCCCATGCAGACAAATGATGCTTCAATTAATAATATTTTTCCTCATCATTACTCAATTTCTGTTAATTTTGCATTTCAAAAATATACACTCATAAGCCTCATAACCATCGATGCACAAGATTTGAACAAAAAATGTTACACACCACAGGTATATGTACTGTGTGTGATCAGGTTTGTTGAGATCCTCATATAGTCTACTACCAACAGAGAACACAAACCTGTATGTAACAAAGCTCAGTTGAATGTAGCTCAGGGTGGAGTGATTATGATAATCTTATTATAATTCTGAGCTCAACAGTGACTGCAATGTTTTTATCCTGGAACAAAGTGTCCAGGCCTGTCAACATCATTTATACTATAAAGCTGCCACATTGTATCTACAGACTCCTGCTTTTACAAGGCAGACATTATATCAAATATACTCTGGTAACAAAAAAAAAACAAAAAAAAGAGGAAGAGAAAAAGAAAAGAGAAAAAAAACACTGTTATTCAAAACATCTCAAGACCCCATTCTTCCTCTAAACTACTGCTGGTTAGAATCAATGATAGTGAATCTGGATGGTTCGGCCAATGAGGAGGAAGAGAAGGCCAGCCAGGAGGCAGAAGAAGATGCCAATCGGGGCAAACATGAAAGACAGACCGTAGCTGAGGGACAGCTGGAAGTCTGGACACACCGTTGAGCGTTGGTGGTCTATGTAAACATTCACCACATCCAACACCTGCACCCACAGTACGTACATCACCACCACACACAGCAGGAAAATGCCTGTTGTAGAGAAGAGCAACACAAGTAGAAATGTAAGACTGTGATGATCCACAAATATATATTTAAAATAAATATTTAATAACCAGTGGTTAAATGTGTGGTGGGAGAATTCAGATCCTTTACTTGAGTAGGAGTACAAACACACCATTGTATAATTACACCATGATGAGTAAAAGTCATGCATTTACTTAAGTTAAAGTACAGGTGTATTATAAACTAAATGAAGTTTCAAAATCGAAAGCACTTGTTCTGCAGAAAACTGGCCCTTGTGACTGATGTGTCATTATATATGACATTAGAAGATCAAGATGGAAGTTCTTTTAACAACTTAATATACATAGTCTGAGTTATTTATTCCAGTAGGTTCCTAATAGTTCCCATTGTAGGGTTCTCACCACCTCCAAAGGGTCGCCAGATAAATATGAGGGATAATGAGATGATTAAAGGGAAAAGAAATCTAAAAAAAATAATAATAATCTGTCCAAATCATTTTTGGACTATTCTCTAGGTTTTGCATGTTTCTGAAATACTGAGGAGTTTTACCTCTTTGCACCTCAAACATTTAAGTGAATGAAAACCTGAGGAGTTTAGCGGGTAGATGTCTCTTTGGTGGAACTGCTGACAATACACTAACATCTGAAATGTGACAAGGAGCAGTTTGTGTGTGTCAAGGGTCACAAGCCAAAGCAGGTTTAATCCTTGGCAATGCAATGCACAGTATTTTCTGAACATATAAAATGTTCTTAATGTAATATCTTAATCTGAAAAGTAACCAGTAACTGGAGCTGTCAAATGTAGTGGAGTGAAAAGTATAATATTTCCCTCTGAAATGAAGTTGAATAAATAAACTGAATTGATTTAACCATTTCAAAACCTCACCAGATGCCAGGAAGAGGCTGCCCCCTGCTTTGTACAGACGGTGGCTTGCGAATGGAGCTGCACAGATGATGATGAATCCACCAAGCACTACAGCTGCCACGCCAATGAGCATGAAGATGCTCCAGAAGCCTCTGTAGACTGGATGACAGTTGTTAGCCGGTTGTACAAAAAGCCATGACATCACAGAGGAACACAGCCTCACTTTGTGAAAAGAGGTAAATGTAAACAAGGACACAGACACTTACTTATAGCAGAGTCATACTCTGTGGCATTGTGGGTCTGATGAGACACTGGGAATGGGAAGAGGTAGGCGTGCATGCACTCTTTTAAGTGCGGCTGATTTGCTAGAGAGAGAAAGAATAATCAACACAGACAAGAAATGAAAATGTAATTTTACAAGTCAGCTGGCAGGTAGAGGACTTCACTTACAAATATAATATAATGATGCAGCAAACATCACAAAAAAACAGCGATAAATGCATACATCAGCTATCCCTCTATTCTGTGACAGGTCTCTCGTGGATTGGCATACAACTTTAAAGTTGACAATAGAGAAGGAAATAGACAGGATTATTATAGACTTTTTCTCTTTTCTCTATTCGTGCCTTCCTCTCTTCTCTATTTTCTTCCACCATGTGAAATTCCACAGACCCTCACAAGGTCCTTTCAGTGCTGGAGGCCGTCTCTGACAATGAGCCACCATTCAAAACCCCCCATCAGAAATGGGACAACGCGCAATCATCTGACAACCCACCAGAATAACATCACATGGGACTTCCTCTAGAAAGTCACATGAGAGGGTTTCTGCCAAACAATTTATTTGGACAGAATCGCAGCAAATCAAAAACTGATATTTATTCAGCAGCAGAGTCGTAGTACTGCCACACAACTCTGTGGAGGCACAGCATTGGAGGAAAACAGTTTCTAGCATTCACCACTCACCAGCCTCAAAAGACTAAGAATAGGAATATTCAAGAGAGTTTTAAATTAAAAACAGTCTTTTCTTTGTGTCTCCATAGATTGTTTCAGTAAGTAGGACTATAGTTTAATCCAAATGTTCTGTCTGGGGACTCTTTAACAGCTCCAAAAACATATTTAACATTGTTAAATTTAGTGACTCAGATACACCAGTTGTAGAATATGCTTAAAAACAAATGCTCTACATCTGTAATTGGTTTTGAAGGTACTTTTACACAACAGTATCCCTTCCAAGTCCTGAATTTTTCTTACTGTATAATAATTTGTTCATAAGAGTTCTAACAGGGAGGTAGACCACATGACCCTACATTATTCTAGGGTAATGTACTGTATATTTACATATGTTCCTCCATGCATAGCCAAAACACACAGACAAATTGTAATTTCTGTATTTTGTCACCTTTATCAAATGCGCAAGCCCAGTTTGTGGCAAAGTGAGGGTTAACCAAAGCAATACCTTTCTCCATGCTGGGTTTTAATAAAGTTATTTTTAAATATAAAGCTAAAAACAATGAGAAAATAAAGATAATGTCAACAGAACATAAGCATTAACTGGTGGTACAATGCCTCGCCTTACTTACTGAACCAGAGCTTCCATAGCAGGTTGTTATCACCCACGCTGCCGCCAAAGGAACACCTCCAGAAAAATCCTTCATGGTACAGAGTAACATCACTACTGTCCTCCTGCACCACCACATCTCCACGCTGGAAAGGGGAAACAAAGAAAGAATACTGACTTAGTACCAAACATTAATAGACTGTACAAAGTCTGCAGTGTAGGATTTATACAGAAGACCCAAACATAGTTGTGGATGAACTCTGTGATCTGTTGATGTAATTAAACTCTGTGAGAGCAGTCTCAAGATCATGGGAGGCAGGTGTACAGTGTGTTGCCACAGTGGGAGAGAGCAGCTGCTAAGTCAGGTCGAGGGTCGAGTTGAGCAGGCACCTCTAACCTTATTCAGGTTTGGTAAGGCGCCGAGCAAGCGTGCAGGTCTGCGAAATACTCATCATTGGGGGGGCCACTATTTTTGCACGTGACCAAATCATCTTAAATTACTTGTTACATCATCCAGCCTCAGAAATTAAAGCAGAGGGTGTGTAGAAGTTCATAAAGTCATGGTTAATTGAATCAGTGTGTTTTATTTTGAAATCAACTTTTTAAAAATGCACAAAAATTACATTGTTAGTTTACTTTAAAATTTGGATAAAGAGGACTCCTATCTATGCTACAGGACAGTGGATCCCACTCGGGCCAACAGGACATCCCCAAAAGAGTCACAACATAAATAAAGGGGTTACAAGATGATTAATGGGAATCACAAGAGATATTTCTCTGACCTAAAATTAGGGTTTTTTCTTCTTTTTTCAGACTTTGGGCCTCAAAAAAATGTTTGAAAAAATATTTTGAGAAGTTAAAATCACTTCAGTAAACTGATATTGACATATTAAACCTGTGATGAAGGGTCTTACATAGAAACTGGGGACACAAGCCAGAGGTTGAGAACTGGTGCTATAGGATGCTAAAAATCCTTCTGAACTGTCCAAAGAATGAAAACAACTGCATTCTGATTGGATCCTGCACCTTTTCAAACCATATCCCCTATTATATATTATGCTCTGATTCTAATAGTTGATTAGAGAGATCAAATTGCAGTGCTATGTACTCTACATACACAGTGCCACTTTGGTTTTATTGTGCTGATATCATGTCTCGATTCCAGTATCAGTGCCCACTATGAAAAGCTAAGTATGTTCTAGTTGGTGATATTTAATACACCACCATACCACTGGGACTAATGGCATTTGTATTTCTATCATAGGGGCACATGGTACAAGCTATGTCTCAATCACTGCATAGCTGCACACATGCTACATTAAACAGTGTCTGATTACATGACACAGTCCTGCAGGGATGCCTCTCTGCCCTGCAACTTATCTACTGAGAGAATGATCGGAGCAACTGATCACAGTTTCCAAAATAGAAGAAGCAGCTTTTATTCTAGTTTAAAGGCCAACCATTAGAACTTTATAGTATTTAATTATGAGGGTATCGAGTGAAACTTAGTGATACAGCATTTAAGGCTTAAATACTATATAAAACAATGGAATCACTTGGATAATTTTTTGTCCCTAGCCTCACAGCAACAACTACTGACCTCACTTTAGTTGCAGGAGTTACTAATAAGAACATTGTTCAACCCAAACAGACAAAGCAAATGTATCAGACTATCTTCTGAACCTCCTTGACCTGCTGCTGTTTGAAGTCCAACACCCACCTCTATAGTCACACCACCCGGGCCAACAGATCCGTCAGGGTTTGGGTGGCAGGTCTCTGAGGCCAGCAGCCAGTAATCAGTTCCAAAAGAGAGGAGGATGAACACAGCTGCCAACGCCCCAAAGAGCCCAGCAAAAAACAACGCCACACTTAGCTTCATGGTCCAGGATCGACCAGCCACTTGGCTACTGGATGCCCGCACTCGGTCTGGCTTTCCCGTCCAGCTACAGTAAGCGCATGTGACACGCAGAGGCAGAACAAGTCACTCTTCTTGCACTGTATACACTGAGTATACACTGTACAGCTGGTTTATGTTGGGTTACTGGATCGTGACTCCTCTCCTCTCCTGTCCCCTCTGTCTGTGTTATGGGACGACAAGGTTGTGCACATGACTCCTTTGGACCTTCCACTGGGGGTCTGCAACCAGCCCCCACCACCCAGTCCCCTTGGGCTATTTTTGGGGTCTGATTGAAGGCGGCTGCCTCGCTCTGCTTTGGGGCTGAGTGTGTGGAGCAGTTGGAGAGTGTGAAGGGAGGGGATCATCGCAGAAATAACCGGTGGCAACTGGACACCCAGCATCTGCACGGGAATGTCAAGGCAGGGTGAGACCGAAAGGACAGAAGAGAAATAAAGTATCCCACCCTGCCGAAAGCTTCTGCCCCACCTGGACAACATACACATAAACAGACACATACACCAGTATCATTTCCTGTAAATGAAGGGGGTGAAAATTACTGTAAGTGCACCCTTTCATATAACTTCTAAAGGACTTCTGGTTGTATCAGACACCACAAATACAGTGCAATTTTGCATTTAGGAAGTTTTAGATACAGATCACAAAACCATGTTCTTACAGTAAATTAATTAGCATGTCAGTGTAAAAAGTCCCTAAGTCAACAGCACTTTTCATACACAATGACAACATACTTGTCATTACTGTAATAGCAAATTGATTAATATTATAACATAATTCTAAAACAAAGCCTAAACAATAAGTGAATAGAACAAAAAGTGAAAACCACAACAACATTAACATAAACACAAACTATAAAAAAAAAATATTATAGGAAAAGTTAAAAGATGACAAAGGCCATTTAAAGTAAAACTAGAAATGGGATTCAAAGGTTTATTTTGCTGTTAGTTATAGTCAGTGTGAGTTGGGGGGGGAACCACTGGTTTATTAGCATCTAAGGGGAATATTTAGCAGTGAACCTATATGTAGACGCTGGCTAATTTACACACTGATGTGACCAAGGCCACCCTCAGCAAGAAGCACTCCACCCACATCCACTCCTGCAGTTTATCAAGTATCACTTTCAGTTATGTTTTGATGGATTTTGGAAGCTGGTTAAACATAATTTCAAATCCACCAATTAATTTCATTTCATTTTAGCCTTAAAGACACAAATGTAACAAATGTAAAACATATGGAAATCTGCTGATTGTGTAGACTGCATATCTAACACACAACTGTACAATCTGACAAATGTGTTTTTAGTTGATGTATTTGGAACAGCATAAACCGTATTTGAGTAATAATATCCCAGGGGTTATAGCCCAAAATATCACATTCCATCATCACTCAGACAGCTGATAAGCATCACTGAGAGTTAGTCTTTTCACTATAACTGTCTCTTAACAAGCCCATACAGTGAATTATATTTCAGCTGTAGGTGCTTATCTTATGTTTAGGAGCTCTTACTGATATTTCGTGAGAATGCATTTTATTTTTTATTTTTTTTACCAGGTTAGTTTCAACAGCAAAGAGGCCACTTGATCTCTCCCTCAAACATAAAATTCAAGAACTGAAACAACCATCAGAGTCAGAGAGATGATGTGGTGATGATAATGTATAATTGTCTTGACTTGTTGGATACTTGTGACTGAGTGATTCCTAGGATTAGCTACTGTTAGTGATGTCTTGAACTCCCCTGTTTATCCAGTAGGTGGTGAAAGAGGAACAACAATCACAGCTACACTACAGGGCTTCAGGCCAATAAAATAAATAAATAAAATCCTCAAAACTTCCTATGTCAATCTCTGTCTAGTCTATGTAAAAAATCAATATGTTAAATATTGCTCTAAAATGCTTGATACTGAGGACGGTATGAAGGGCTGATTCTCATATAATATGTTGAACACTGTGGGTGAGCAGTCAGGCACATGGAGAGGAGGAAAAATCCAAGCCAAACCTAATGTAGTTTGATGCAGCCTTGCATGGCAGGTCATAGGGGTAGCATGTCCAAACAATGGAAGTTATCTAAACAGAAAATATGACAATGCGTTAACTGACCACTGTACACGAAACTTAAACAAAAAGAAAAATATCCAAGGTTATCCAGTGTAACACAGCGTACAATAACTACATTCATTCAAACTTAACATAATAACATCAGGGAAACACTTCAAGGTAACAAGAACAAAAGAACACACATTCACTCAGCATTCACATTCCCAAGGTTCTGCTGCAGGCAGGTGAGGCCACTCGCACCTGAACTCAGTCCTATAAATAAGCTCTGAGAGAGTCAGGCTCCTCCTTCCTGCTCGTCCTTACAACAGTTGCTGTAAATAGGAGTTAGTTAGTTAACATTAATGTTTGTTTTGTATTTATTTGTTTGTTTTATACATCTTTATCATAGTAGTGAGCAGTCATGTCTTAATATTTTGCCACACAACTATTAAAATTAATGTTTTTATCCTCTTGCTTGTTTGTTTTTTATGTTGCACATGTTAACAGTATCAAGTATGCACAAACAAGAAAGTGCTGATAAAATATTTAGCATACCATCTAGAAATATATATAAAACAAAACATTTGAATTAATAAATAAATAAAATGACAGAAAAATCTGTTTATTTATGAATCAAAACTTCATCCAGATTCAGTTGTGTGACGTCAGTGGACGAAACCATCTGTCAGAGTAACCGCGGGGGAGTCAGACAGGACAACACGACAATTCAACACCTGAGAAACCAACCATTACTCGTACAGTCAGCGTTAGCCCAGGACGTGGATCTTGCACTTGCTTTTGCTATCCGCCACCTCGAACACCTGCCACATCTGCGCGGATGGTCAAAACCCGGTAGTTCGTCGACCCCCATCGGGAAGGAGACGTGTTTTTTCTGTTTGGATCATTCACAGCGGAGCGGATGAGCTCTTCCGCTTTGACTGCAGCCGTCCTGTCACAGCGGGAGGATGAACAACCAGAAATGTAGCACTTTATTTCAGAAACCAAGAGGACGGACCAGGATTATACAATGTATCTACGTGGTGGGCTTCATGGTGAGTAGCTGGTCTCAGTCTGTGTGAATGACCTGTGTAGTGTCATGAGGTCGTGCTTTCATAACTCAACTGTCTGATGTAAAAAGATATATTTCACAACTGCTGAGAGTGCAGAGTGTTTGCAATCAAATTTAAAATAAAGCTTAAGTAAGTAAGGGAAATTAAAATAATACAATAATAAAGTCAAATAACCATTAGACAAGTCAACAAGCTTTAGGCAAAGCAAGGTTTTTCAAACTATTTTAAATGTAATTTTCAAAACATTTTTATTCTTTATAAAAGGCAAGAGGAAGCTCAGCTCAGTTACATTAAAGGAGGTTGAAAAAGTCTGCTGGCCATAATATTTTCAGGGTAAAACTTTTATAAATTCATGTAAGGTTCATTTTACAAATCAGGTTTAAACATTTGTAAATTGTATTGAATTTAAATGTATGGAATCTTGATTTCAATCTCAACATCTTGCATTATTCTGTACATTTTTTTCATATTTTCAGCAGTAAAATTTAAAGTTTCATAGTCAACCGTGCTGCACAATGCAACACAAATATTAGCTGTACACTGACCCCTAATATCTGTAATACTCACCTGCAGAGAGAAGCATATTTGTAAATTGTGTATGACTTTAAAAAGTGTTACATTTCTCTCCTGTAGAGCTGCTATACTGTAAAATGGTTTATCACTTACTGTAATGTGTCACCCAACATTGATCAGGTGTGTAGCTGCTAAATAAGGGAGATGTTACAGAACATGGCAGGTTGTTCTGACACCTCTGAGTGTACTGAGAGCAGCCTCTTCAAAGCATCACTGTCAGTAAAATGTGTTGTGCACTTACTTGAACTTAAGGACATGCCTAAACCCTGTGCTAAAAGTTGTCCTAGTTAATCTAAAAGTGATTCTACATATATACATACAAGATTGTGAGAATCCAAACATGCATGTTAAGAGATGAACCGCAGTCATTTTTCAGAGAACTAACTTTACATGTCAGCCTGCATAGCTGAGTAAATGAGCATCAAATTAAAGGTGGCTAAAAGAATCCAGGCAGCTCAGATTTTGGCACTGGGAGCAGACAGGAACTGCTGGGACAGTAAAGCTACTGAAAGTTAAGCAATTAGTGTAATGGGCAGTGGTAGAACACTGTATGAAAAGCTGTGTGACTTCAATCAAGGGTTTGGCACAAGTTGCTCCGATTTCAGCAATGCAGATAAACAGGATGAGCAATGACTTTCTGTGGCTGCTGAAACTATCTCCAAGCTCTCTGCGATGAATACTAGGCTCTGGCTTTACATTGTCTGAATGACTTACACAATTCCGTTTGTTCAGGGGTTTCTAGTGTGATAAAACCCTGATAATGATAACAGCTGGATACATCTGGTCTCAGTCCTTCTCCTCATTCTTTGTCCTTCACCTCCCTGCTTTTTTGTAGGACTTGTTTGGGGTGAGCATGATCATCCCACTGCTGAGCCACCACGTGAAAGCTCTTGGAGCCAGTCCCACTGTGGCTGGTATAGTAGGTAAGGTGTGTCCACTACACAGAGTCATTTATTTAACTTGCATAGAAGCAGATTTAGGGTCATAACAGTGATATATTACTTGATGGATAATTAGGCAGCAACCTGGCGACCAAATAATTAAGACAGAAAATTAGACAAATAATCATTACCTTTTTCAAGGGAATGTCATGAGGACTTATACCTGCTAGCAAAACATTGCAATAACAAAGCACCACACATTGTCCTAAAATTCCCGACAATTCCTGAAATGAAATCATGAATCAACTAACCGACCAAATACAGAAAACACAAGCAAATACGGAAATGCGTGACAATACAAAACTGAGTTCCATTGCTGTTGTACTTTCTTAATTTGCCTGTGTTTTAGTCTTTTTTGCATGTGTTTTCTCAAGCTGCAGTGTGTTGAGCTCTCAGGTGCCACCATATGTACAGCTGGTGGGACCAAACAAGACATTTGAATATGTCAGTTTGGGCTCTAGGAAACTGTAATTCATGTTTTGCACTATTTTCTGTCATTTTACAGTGTAAATGATTAATAAAGTTATAGGAAATGAAGGAGAGATAAATTGATGATATGTGAAAATAATGTTGAAAAAGAATGTGTTCCCAAGTTATAGTTAGATAATAAGTAATAATGCTGTAACTGTAGTTATTTTTCTTGTTGCAGTATATCAGCATCTTGTACTGTTAAAAGATTGAAATGGCATAATCACTTTTAGCTCAGTTGATGTGAACACACATGATGTCTGCTCTGTGCTCTATATTACAAACATGAACTAAAACAAACGTGAAACTGTTGCAGGATCTACATATGGGATCTTACAGCTCTTCTCAAGCACAGTAGTTGTAAGTATTGGCTTGGTTTCCCTCTGAAAAAACCTGGAGTTCCTTCTCTGTCTCTAATCCTCTATTCAGTCTCTCCTGCGTGACAAGGCATGCTCACAGTTAGTGGCTGAAATGGTTGCATTCCATGTCATCTCTGGTATTTCATGAGAACAATGAACACTGGCTGTTTTAAGTTGATTGTGGTCTCACAATACATCCAGTCTTTGCATATTCACACACAAGCTACTCCTAGTTATCTGCAGAGCCACAAATATCACACTGAAATTAATCATTCACTCTTTGACACCTCTGGATCCTGGGCAAGACTTAACATTAAGGATGGGATGATGAAATATTAAAGCCTTAATGATTCAAACGAGATACAAACTGCTAAGAAACTACAAAAATGTGCACAGTGCACTACAATGAGCACGGCAGAGCCTGACGTAAGAATCTCAGCTTTCCTGCCGCCCACAGCTCCTGAAATTGGTTTAATTCTCAGGGGTCATGCGACAAATTAAACAGATAAGGAGTCATCTGTTGATTCCCGTGTGCAGACCGGTTGAATCCTGATAAATGCGGGGATACGTGAACAGCTGGGTCTCTAATCCCACCCCGCTACATCCAGAACACAGTAAACTCAATTGGTCCTAATTTCATTATTTCATCAGATGGTTATATGTGTGTGTGTGTGAGAGAGAGAGAGAGAGAGGGAGAGGGAGAAAGAGAGAGAAAGAGAGAGAGAGGGCGAGAATCTAATAAAGGCTTATATAACAGCCTGAGCAACTTGGATAAGACGGTTAATGCAGGGTTTTGGGATTTTCTCCTTCATGTTTTTTTAGTGATCACACAGACATCCATGTAGTTTTAAAAAAGTCAGACTGAAACTATTCCTTGTGTCAAAGGCTAGGCTTCTACTTTTCTGAGTTTGTCATCAATCTTAGCCAACAGCTCCACCTGCCCAGATGTTTCGTATCACTATAGAAATATCCATAATCTGTTCTCTTGAGTGTCTTCTAGAGAAAGGATATTCTGATTCAGGTCCTGTTTGTGGTTGCACGTCATTTCCTGTGTGCGTTTTGCAGGGCAGCTGGAGTGATGTGGTGGGACGGAGGTACTCGCTGCTGACCTGTCTGCTGTTGAGTGCTCTAGGCTATGGCCTTTTGGGGATGTCCACCAGCATCGCTTTGTTTGTCCTCGCACGCATACCTGTGGGTAAGTTGGACCACTGTCCCAAAATATGTGGCAACCTCAAAGTATATTTCAGTTTTTACAGTTTTACAACATTCAGCAAATTACTCTTTAAAGTTCCTGTTTTGTCCTATCCCAAGCTATTGGTTTATACAGGTGTAAATACAGCAATTAACTAGGATTTCCAAAAAAAAAGTACTTTCAAATGGTTACATGCATTATAGTGTGTTTTTGCAAAACAAAATAATTTTATTTACTCCATTATTTAGCTTTTACTTCCTTAACTGACCTTGCTTTGTTTCTAAATGTACCAACATGTGCTTCACATTTTTAAAGGTTCAAAGAAACTGCACTGTTAAATTCAGTAACTTAGGAAATCAAGACGGAACTACAAGACCAATTCGTTGTTTAATGGATTTGGTGATCCTTTCAACTTAATAAAAGGACTTTTTGGTGGTAAATAGCAACCCTCTTTTTTTACACTGGGCTAAACTTCAAAGTAGTAGCAAAGAAATGGAGAGAAATTGTACAGAGGGAAGCTTTTGTTTTTGTAATTTTGACTAGTGGTAGAGAATTCATATTAAATAACAAAATTCTCCTCAGCATTTCTGCTGCCACCTTACTCTTAAAGGCAGGTCAGAACCACAGAAAACCAGTCAGATACTTATTCCCCATGTGTTTTCTGTCTCAGGGCTGTTCAAGCACTCCCTGTCAATCTGCAGAGCCCTGCTGTCTGACCTGGTGTCGGAGTCAGAGCGCCCTCTGGTGATGGGACACTTTAATGCAGCTTCTAGTGTTGGCTTCATCCTGGGCCCTGTGGTGGGTGGCTACCTCACCGAGCATGAAGGCGGCTTTTATACCTCCTCCTTTACATGTGCAGCCATCTTCCTTATTAATGCAGGTGGGTTGAAAATGTAGAGAAACATCTGATTTAATAGAGCCTGTATTTGAAATGTTTATCTGACATACTGTCTTAATCATTTCAGGTCTGGTATGGATGCTACCATGGAGTGAGACACTAGTTCACCGTAATGACACCAACTTCAGAAATGACAAAAATAAACACTGTCATGATAACCACTGTAGTAAGTCTGTACACAATGGTTCTCATGCCAATAGACACCACACAATGCTGGCAGCAGACACTGAACCAGGCTCCAGAGCTCCAGGGAAGCACCACAGTGGTCTCAGGTGGAGGGACGTGTCTCTGCTCCAGCCTGCCTGGAGACAGCTGTCGTCAGTGGGCTCCAAGATCCACATGGTGGCCTCCTCTGACATGTGGGACCTCTTCCTGGTGCGTCTTTTGATGGCCATAGCGATCATGCTTTACTACAGTAACTTCTCTCTGGCCATGGAGGAGCGTTTCTCGCTTAAACCAAAGATGACGGGTTATCTGATCAGCTACAGCAGCACCTTAGGGGCCCTTGCTGGCTTCCTGGTGGGGCCAGTCACGCAGCTCTATAGGAATAACATGCCAGCTCTGCTGCTTCACTCCACAGTGCTCACCTGCTCACTTATTTTCCTCTATGCCGCTGCGCCCAGCGTCTGGCAGGTGCTTCTCACCTCCACTTTCTTTGCCATTTCCACCACCATTGGACGGACATGTATCACAGACCTGGAGCTGCAGAGGGGAGGGGTCCAGGCCAGTGGGACTCTGATCGGTGCCGGGCAGTCAGTTACAGCCGTGGGTCGCGTCCTGGCTCCCCTCCTCTCTGGTCTGGCTCAGGAGTTCAGCCCTTGTGGTCCCCCTAGTCTGGGAGTGGTCCTGGCTTTGGCAGCTGTAGGTTTACTGCTCATCAGGATCCCTAAATGGGACGGAAGAGGAATGACAAAAACAGCCATACTCTGAAACTCTCAGCACATCCACCACTCGGAGAGGTGCTCTTATTTGTTCGAGGCCAGCTGTGAAGGACTCATAGTGGGGACCACTTGTCCCACTCGAGCATGTTTCTTGACAAGATGCCTTTTGCTGACAAAGTTGTGGGTCAGAATGGCTCGTCATCACCAGCACTGCTGTCCTTCTTTGGGAGAAAGGATCCTAAACTCAAGAGCAGCGCTGAAGTGAAGTTGGGGCTGAAACATTTAATCTGCTTGCCCCTGTGCTGAAACTATATGGGGTGTGTATTGGCACATATTACCTGTGACAGCACCTTGATTTTTAACGTAATTCTGTAACCACTACATCGTCCAAATTCCCTGAAGTAGGTAGGTCTGCTGATGATGCACTACACACTGAAATAACTTGTACTGCTTCACTGAAATACAAGAAGAGGAGGGTAATACTCCTTTCACATTCCAAGCAGTTAAACTTCAGACATTCATAAATAAGATTAACCTGTGGGGAAGCTGGACTGATCACATTGTTCTACTTCTGGAGTAGCCACGTTGGTTAACACATTTTTACCTCAATACCAGATGATTCTTCAAATGCACTGCATCAGAAATGGTTCCTATGGTGTAATATGAAGAAATGTTCGCTCTAATTTTTGACTTTTGAATTTTACAGTTATGGAGATTTTTTAATTTATCTCAGGATATGTCTGAATGGACGTTATGATTTGTTGTTTTGGTCTGTTTTTTAAAGGAATGTTTCAAATGAATTCTGGGCATCGCTGTTGTTTGAAAACCCAAATACTAACTGGTTTAGAAGGAAAATGGTGGAAATGTTTATTAAGAAGTTACTGAATCCTTGATGTACGTGTCAGATTCACGCCAAAAAGTCGCAAGGAATAAACACTGTTTTGTATGTTTGAGTGTATGGTGTTTTGAATTGTATATGAAACATTAAAGTGCGTGCATGTTAACATTCACACATCCTGTACACACTTCCCATCTTCTCTTCTGCTTTGGATGGTGCCTTTAGTGTCACATTTTGAAACTTATACTTGTGGTTTCCTGCAACACAGAAAATTTATTACAGCAACAACGCTAATAAAATGGGCCCAGATCTGTGGGATCCATGAACGTAACAGACATACAGAATGCCCCCAGTCACTCCCAAGAGTACTGCACAGCAATAGTTCCTCATATTCAACTAAATTGGCCTATTTACAAAACTCGTATCCTCTGATACAGCTGTTACACACAGTAAAAGTACAAAAAATTATACACAAAGAGAAAAGAAACGGTTTAACTTACATTGCCTTTAAATATGAAAAAAAAAAAAATCTTACAGGAAGATAAAAAGGTATTTAAAATTACATTTATGTGACTAGTTGAAATAACTATACAGACAAAAACTGGCAGAATGACTCACTGTTGACAGTTCAGGCACAGTTTCTCCACTGGTTCCCTGTGCTTCTCATGTGCCTGAGACCTCTGACTTGTGTCCATTTTGGCTCATTTTGAAGGGTGCCTCACCTCTATTAAGAAATGAATGGATCTCCACTGTTAATGTATTTGGCCTTTTTGCAGTATGAATACACAGAGGCCCTGGAGCTGTTTGAGAACCTGAGGCTCAGTCTGTGGCAGTCCAGCTGCTGCTTAAAGCCCAGGAACGCTTTTACTTTTTCTTCGGGTTCCACTGAGGTCGCCTGAGCAGAGGGTTTCTGGTCGCGTTGTCTCTGGGTTCAGCAGCCCAGGCCGGAGATGGAGACGAAGACGGCGGCTGCTGCTCCTCCTGCTCTTCTGCTTCATTATGCACATTTCTTAAGTTATCAGCTGAACCGTTGTCGTCATCAGCGGAGGAGGAGAAGTGACGGCGAGGAGCAGGTACACGAGAATCACTGTAGGAGGAGTTTGTTCTGGACATGCCACGCCCTAGCCGGCCACTTTGATTCCTGCCTTCATTCAGAACATCAACAGAGGGGACTTCTTTTAGGGTATCTAGCCTTTGTAGAGGCATCATGGCTCTGGAGGAGGAGCGTACTGGCTGACCAAACCGAGAGCGTCTGGAGGGATACGCCACTTCTGACATGGTTTCCTGGTCATCTGGGACAGGTGGAGAATTTTTTTTTAAATTATCAAGTATATTGAATCATGCCATCACACCACATTATAGAGTTTGACCCCAGACCCTTAAACCAGATATGTCAGGCTGAATTTGGAGAAAATTTAAAACATGATCCACAGGACATCTACAATATTTACATCTGATGGCATGCTGCTGACATCCATGTGTAGCTATGAGCTATTACTGACATGCTCACAATACAATGTTAACATGCTGATGTTCAGCAGGTTTAATATTTGCTGTATTTATCATCATAGTTTAGCGTGTTAGGATGCTGATATTTGCTAATCACCACTTTACACAGCTGACCTGATGGAGCCACTACAGGAAGTCAAGGGATCACCGAAAGTGAACATTAAATTTCATGGCAATCCATGTAATAGCTGTTGAGACATTTCAGTCTTAACCACAAATATTAAATTCATGGTGGCGCCAGAGGAAAAAGTCACAGGATCACCAAAGCCATTAAACTTCATCCTGTGATGCTCATGAATGTCTGCACAAATTTTCATGGCAATCCATCTCACAGTTATTGAGGTAATCCAGGTGGCGGACTAATCGGCCAACATTACCATCCCAGTCTTTGGTCTGAATATTTCATTCAGTATAGAAACTTAGCTGTAGCTTCAGTGAAGATCTGGAACAATATGCAAATAAACACCTGAGCAAGTTCCACTCACGGAAAAAGGCAGTGAGATATGATCAAAAGCTGTAGAAAAAGCCAACAAGTTAACCTAGAATTCAAAATGTTTTATCACGGAATATGCAGTATTTAATACAGTGTGGAATAAGGTATTTCCAACCTTAAATCTACTTAAAGACAAATGAGGTGGTTTAAGAGGTTTACCTGTATAGCTCAGCCTCTGAGGTGGGAATTTTGTGTCCAGACTCTTTCCAGCAGGAAGAGAGAAGTACTTATGAGATCTGGGCACCGCCTGAGAATAACATGAGAATGAAACAGCGGCATGGAGAGGAAGAGCGCCAAGAGAGAAGAAGGAGAATAAAGAACAAGGCATGTGATAAAGACAGTGAACCTGTTTGAATACTTTCATCTCAAGAGCCGAGTGTAGCTAATTATCCTGCTTCTTCTTCTTCTTCTCACTTACCTACTTTTAACTGAGAGGCTGAAAACATACATAGCAAGACTCATGTAATACCTCAGGTCAACATCAGCCATAGTTACAGAGCTTCTTGCTTACCGCTGTCTGAAAGCTGCCAGGTCGGAGGCTGCGGCGGATGCTGGCGTGGCGTCTGATCAGTATCTCTCTGGTTTGGCTGTCATTGGGCAAGGCATTCTTCCTTGTGTATGCCACCGTCTGAGTAAAGAAAACACAAAAGGAACAGATCAAGATTCCACAATTTTGAATGTGTCAATCTGTAATAAATTCACACATGAGCCCAGGTGCAGCCACAATGCTTTAAGGTGAGACAGGGGAGACGTTAACAGTCGAGACAAATAGACAGTTAAGGTGCTTTGAGAGGAGACAGCATTCTTTAAAGCTCGGATTACTCAACCAAAACTGGTCGCACCTGTTTCAGCTGCAAGGGTCCATGTCTCTGTTTGGACTTTGCGAGCTGCAACATTAACCTCATCTACACTGTGTACCCATCACCGTCAACATAGTTCTTTCTGTCCCGCAGCTATTATAGTTAGACCTAAAACAAACATAAGCACCTTTCAAAAACTCTAAATTCACCATTGTCCTTTACACAAAGGTTTCAATATCAACAAAATGCTCCTGTCTATGTCACAAGAGGTCAAAATGGTCAGAGAATAGGAAACGATTCAAACTTTGCATTCTCATCGAAATAAAAACACACAAAGTAAATGTTAAATGCAGGAACCCTAACATAGGAGATTTTCTTTTAAAAAGACACACAACCAGTTTGTCTCATGAACTGCTCAGGATGTAAAAAGCAGCTCATGTAAAGACAAATAGCATCAAAGACAGGAGTGGTAGGACAGAGGGTTGAGAGACTTGAAAAGAGTGGCTATTAAGAGGACAGTTCGTCTACCCAAGAACAGAAGCACATGCTCCTTATTTGCTTACACATCAAAGGGTCTCTCAGAGCCTTTCTGAAGGGTGATGTCACGTCACAAGTGGAAAAATACTGCCGGCCACAGTCTGTGGCTATGCAAAACAGCACCAAGTTTCAGCGCTTGGAGGAATCGCCACAAAATCTATCATGAGTCCAGTTCTGTTTTCCATAAAATAAGGATCAAAATGATGGTTTGCTGATCACAGACAGATTTATCTGACAAGAATAACAGGTTTTTGTGTTAAAAAAAAAAAAAAGATGCTGCAAGCACCTACTTCCTTTTCATATAATAACCAAAGGGAAGCTGATTTAGACAAAGAGCTGCATGTGGCTTCATTTTAGAAATGGAATAAGTTTTGAGTTTTGCAGAAGAAGACGCACATGTGAGACTGGCCTGTTGTTGTTCCATTCAGGGAAAACAAGCAAGAGTTCCGATTTCACAGTACTGCACGGACAGTCGGCAGCTGGACAGCCACAGTGAAAGTGTATTAAGACTGGTGGCAGCTTTCTGCCTTTACTCAAAGAGGCTGTAGTTTCTGCATATTGATGTTTTCTGAGTAGTGGTCAGTGGTGGAAGAAGTGTTCAGATCCACCACTTAACAATACTTTAATGTAAAAATACTCCATTACAAGTAAAAAGTAAAGTAAAATAAAAAAACAGACTCATGACTGATATATTATTATAAATAACTATAGAAAATACTGGATTATTAATGCTAATGAAACAAAGTGTAAATAGCATTTTTATAGCTGGGCAAGGTGGAACTGGTTTATCTAGTCTACATCCTACGGGTTGGGCCTCTCCAAAGCGTCACAATCTGATAAATCAGATGTGGCATGAGATGATGAAAGAAAGAAGAAGAAATATCAAAATTCTTTAGAAGTTTTACAAAAACTTTCTCCAAGTTTTCTCCATTCTTTACTTCTTTGTCAAACATTGTTTAATGTGAAAATCTTTGGACCACTAACAGTAATTTAAATGAAACCACCTGAGAAGTTTTGTAGGTAATGTCTCTTTGGAGGGGCTGCTAATAACTCATTAACACCTGAAATGCGAGAGGCCCCAAACACTTTTTCGTTTTTCTTTTCTTTTTTGGGGGGGGAAAGGTGTAACAAGTCAAAAATGTTGGGAAGCACTTGAAATACAAGTATAGTTCAGTGTGGTACTTAGTAAATGTACTTTACGTTACTTTCCTCCTCTGTGGTGCATGAAAAAACAGAAAGGAAACAGAAACAGAACAGTGTGCACATTGCTGTTATCCTTCTGCCAGACTTTTTCATCTCACCCTTTGCCTGATCTTGTACATGTTCTTGGACAGGATGTCATGCATGTTCCTCAGGTCAGCAGCCATGAACTTCTTCTTAGGTTTAGCAGAGGTTTTCTTTTCCTCACTAGAAATCAGACAAAAACAGATATGAAAAAAACAGATAATAAGAGAAAATATCTGCTCTTCCTCTGACCTGAACAGACAGTGAAGAGGTGATGTGAGTGTCAGTAACACAGAAATGTGGTGACGGTTTCATTACTAGAGAGAAACGATGGACGGAGCGGCACTGATGTCTCCCGACACTTGGTCCAGGATCTCCATGGCGTTCTGCAGCTCAAGCTTCTTGTACAGTGCAACAATACTGGACTCGGCCCGGCTGTCTCGGATCAGGATCCTCCGCAGGATTCGATTGTTGAACTTCATAAACCTGAAATTGAGATTTAAAAAAAAAAAAATCATGGTTTGTGTAAAACGGAGGTATGTGAGAAGGCTGTGTTTCAGTGACATCCTGTAGCTTCAGGCAGGTACAGTGCAGACAGAAAATATTAGTGGAGGGACACTGTTTCTCAGCAAATTGTTATTAAAATAATAAAAAAGACATGCCTGACATTATTCTAAATTTGTCGACAAATCCCCTGAAAAGAGTGAAACCAGCAACATACTGTGTTGTTGATCTTCCAGTACAAACTTAAAATCTACAATCTGACAATTGAGGAACCAGTCCCACCAGAGAGAGTATGTCAACAAAGCCAGGAGGAGCAGAAGGAACACTGGAGGGGGAAAAAAGGAGGTCTGGGATAAAGAGAGAAGTGAAGGAAGGTGTCTGCTGTAACCTACATCACTTTATGTGCAAAATAAAAACTAAACATATGTAACATGTATGATTCTGATATATTTTAGTGTTGAGGAAGCTACTTTGAAGGTGTAATACTACAAACTAACATTGTCTCTAGTTAAAATATGTAAGATGAGAAAGAGAAATATAGATTTGTGGACAGAATTTACTCACTACCAAGTAAATAATCCAACTGACTAAATATCACATGACTAAATTAATCACATACATAATAGGTTAACAGCAGCTGTATGTCATTTGAAATAAATGTATGTTGCTCAAACATACAAAAACATACAAAAGTTGCTGCAGTTGACTATGCATCAAAAGTAATGAAATGTCATAGTAATTAAAGTTTAATTTCATGCAGTTAACAACATTGGTATCATGTGTGTGAAAGAGTCAAAGAGGCAATGAGGAACTAAAAACTTTACAGAGCTTTACTAAGAAAAACAGCGGTGTCTCTGCTGATGGCGGAAGCTGAACACGACACCAGAGTCCGATTAGCTGTCAACATTCCCACACAGTCCCAGCGTGAACAATGGCATCGTCAAACAAAACCACAAAGAGGGAAACTTAAAGCAGGTAAACTAAAACTGCCATCTCTCCCCCGGTTTCACAGCAGATTCTTGCTCTGTAGTTTTATTAGCATGAGGCAGTTGAGCAGCGACTGGTTTGAGATGAAGTGAGTGATGTGTACATTTTGCAGACTGCTCGTGACTGGAAATAAGCAATTATCTGTTAACTGACTGACAATTGATTATACTGTGATGGCTGAACAGACAGAAGAGAGAGTGCTTACTTGTCCTTCCAGTAGAAGTGGCTCCACTGTCCACAGAGGTCCTCTATGCCTGCAATGGTGTGCTCCATGAGCTGAGAGCAAAGTGAGAGCTGTTAACGCTGTGTGCAAAAACACACTGTCCACTACATGTACAATAATCACACGCTGTGTCATACCCTGCAGTGGATCTCTACGTTGATGGTGTCAAGATTGCGGTTGGTTCTGCGGACATTGATTAACTCAATCAGAGGTCGGATGCTGATGCCCTGAGGAGAGGAGAAAAAGAGAAAGCAGATTCAGCAGAACCAAAAAAAAAAAAAAAAAAACATTAGGAGACTTTTAAAATCCCAGTGGGGATCATGCATGTAATGATCGACCTTCACAGACTGGAGCTGTAGACAATAGACCTTAGACTTAAGTGATTCTGGTCATAAAGATTGTATCACTTCACTTGACTTCACTTTAATGGTCAGAGTTGGTGGAATTTGTTTTTGAGACAGCATGGAGAGGTAGCAGCACAACATACATACTAACACATCACACAGTAAATAATAATCACAGTATTCCTACGTGGATAATAAAGAGCTGCATGTGTCAGAATGCAAGAAGCTAAGAATATAAATAAAGAGGCAGGATTCAAAGTCCTTACTGTAGCAGCAGCAAAAAGCTGCTCTGCTGTAAACTAAACTGCTGTAAAAAGATCTGTTTGACACCATTGTCCTGACACTGAGTTTGAATGCAATGAATGCAGTGGAATGCATTGAATCTATAACCCTAACAACTTACTAGGTAATGAAATCAGTTCATGTGGTGTGTTCAAAGCTTAAAGGAAAAGTATAACAGAGGCTGCCGGCTGTTTTTTTACCAAGACAGAAAACTAACATCATACTAACATAAGACAAATTATTCCCAGCATGCAAAACTGAATCTGAATCTGAATATAACCATACAGACATACTCTTACCTGTAGAAACACAGTGAAGAGGATGATGGCAATAGTGGCAGTGACGAAGAGCTGCCTGCGGGCGATGTTTTCAGGAAGAGTGAGGCCAAGGCAAATGAAATTGCGCCTCGGAGGCCTCCGTAGGCCAGGCCAAACTGATCTTTCAAGTTGAATGGGATGGTGCGGAAAGGGTTAATGATCTGAGTAAGCACCAATACACCTGGGAGGGAATACCAGAAAAGATGTTTTTGATTCAGATGTTATTAGCAAGTTTAAATCTGTCGATTTTTTTTGTTTGCTGAACCTACTGAGAATTCTCACCAGACTCCACGGTCAAACAAAACCTGACCTCTATCATGACACAGATAACCCCCTGCCCTCTGCTTACCCAGACCTCTCCACACAAAGGCAAACAGCAGTGTGAACAGGATGTAGCCCCAGTTCCACTCGTGCTCTGTTGTCACCGTGACGACCCCGAGGAAGAAGAAGATGAGGGTCTCAGAGATGGAGCCAAGCATTTTAACCACGTGGCGGATGGTCGTGCAGGAACGCTGGGAAACATTTTCCTCCACGTAGTATTTCATCGTGAGGGCACAGGTAACAATGCTGCAAAACAAACATAAACGCAGCTGTTGTTTTGCTAAATTCGTGCAGCGTTGAATATATTTGGACCTGGAAACGTTTTAAAATCTACTCACGCCATGATGGATGAGATAGCAAACAGCTCGGCTACCAGGTAGGCCAGGTAGCTGTACATGAATATGAAGAGTGGCTCAATTTCTCGGACCTTGGAGGTGAATCTTGTGGTGAAGGCGGCCGCGAAGCCGAAAAGGATGCCGAAGCCCATCCCGCCGAGCCCAACCACGAAGAACCTCGCCACCCCGAGGAAAACATCCACTGGCTCCACCACTGGCATTTCAGCCACAAAGTTGAACATGTTGTACAACACCTGAAAACATGTACACACATGTTCACGCACAGGGATGAATACTCATGCAGACACACTCTTTTTAATGCACAGCTCTGAATAAAATGCACAATCAGCCTACACGTCCCAGTCGGAGATCATGGGTGGTGTCAGGGACTGTGGCCTCTAATGACACTGTTCCAGATAAGAGTGATTTATTGAAATATTTACTCTGCACTGTTTGCAATTTGATAATGTCATTTCACCATGCACTGCGAATGACTCATGGAAAAGGAGCATTTGGCCGAGCAACTCGGTTTTGTTCTTTTCCTTGAATGAAGTCAGCTTTTACTAACACATTTACTAACATTATATTAGTGAATGCATTCAAAGAAAGTGAGAAATTTGTAGATATTGGGAATTATGTTAAAGGATAAGGCATAGACAGGACATAATGCATAGAGCATATTTAAAAGAGCGAGTCTGGTGATATTTATTTTTTTGTTATCATCCACAAATTTCATGAAAAGACCAAAACCAGCCATGAACTGATGCTGCTAACAAGTGTTGTATGTGTAGCCAATGCCTGATTGTTCCTCGGTGCCGCAGAGCCACATTGTTGTGACATGTTCCCTCATCACCATCAGGGAAGGCACTGTAGTTTGTTTTAAGTCAGTTCCACAAACACCATCCTCCTGCTGTAAATACAAGCACCAAATCTGGAGCTTAAATCCAGAAACAAATTGACTACTTATTTCTGTTTGAGTAACATTTGCTAAAAAACTTCAAAGCTCAGCTGTTGAAGGAAAATATTTTACCTTTTTTGAAATATGAAAATGTATATATATGCAACTGTTTTTAAAGATTTACATCTCCTACACATAGTTGGTTTTGGTCTTTTCAGGGGCCAGCAGCTCGATCACAATTTTATTGTGGTATTCAAATTGGTTTATGTTTATTAGAAAACTGCTATGCTGGAATAAAATTCCCTAGCAATAGTCTTGATAAATTGCCCTAAATAAACATAACTACTTTGAAAAACACACAAATTTAAAGGAGACTTTTCAGCTCCGGGACAAGTTTGTTTAACACTCAAAGAAGCCTTTGATCGTACCAGGAAGAGAGAGATAAAGAAAACAGGATACTGATTGGTCCTTTTTTTTTTTTTTACCATATTTAAAGCAGAGCTGTGAGTGAAGTGAGACAGCAACAGATGCCTTTGCATATTCATAGTGGACATATATTGGATAAACAAGGCTCTCAGTCAAGGGCGGGAGCTGGGAACACTGGCCACCTGAAACAGTGACCCCACCTTTTAATAATAAAGTTCTGCTGGGCCCCTACAACTGTCACCACCGCTCAACTCAGTGGTGACGACTCTGCCCTTAGTACATCAGAATTATTTGTGCTTTCTGTTACAAATTTGATGGGCACAATTCTGTAATACAAAGACTTCTGTACAGGCCATGTCTGGGCTTTCCCAGTCTCCTGAGTAAATGTTTGTCTTCACTTCCTGCATCAGCTCTGCTACTGTGTACTAAACAAAAGGGTCACCACACCAAAGCTAAGAGCAGGTTGATGAAGGTTTGTGGGTGGGTTTTTTAGCACAACAAAAAAGAGGGCGAGGGGGAGAAATTTGAGCATGAGCTTGCCTCAGTCAAATTTCAGATGACAATGTGTGTGTGTGTGTGTGTGTGTGTGTGTGTGTGTGTGTGTGTGTGTGT